>APFE031268916.1:11545-62035 GCA_000404065.3 Pinus taeda
TGATTAAGAATCATTCCCCATGGATGGAGGAAGCTTTCCCCACCGAAATCCCTTGATTAGTGGATCGTCTCCCTTGATTGGTGAATTTGCTCCCTTGATTAGTGGAACATATTCCTAGATTTTCTCAATGATTGGAGTTCCACAATTTGTGCCATAATTCCATAATATCTTGTTGACTTATTATTTATTCTTGATCCTCCAGTAGTAGGGGAAAAGTCCCTAAATTATCTCTTCCTCCAACTCTTCATAATCTGCCTCACATTCTCATAATATTCCACAAAAATAAATAATATTAGGCACAAATATTCAGTTATTCATAAACCTTCTTAATGAATATACTAAAGTTAAAAATAAATTATCTAATGCAAAAAAAGAGGTTTAATGTGCTGAAGGATGGTCATTGGCTTTATTTTTTGTTTTAAATTAGAGGCATGGGCCTTAATTTATGTCTAATTTAGAGGCCCATCATACCCCCTGCTGAAAGTGTTGTTCATCCTCTAAGAAACTTAGTGACCTCATTGTGCCTCATCCATGGCTCTGGTGACCTCTCTCTTGTGCATTAAGAATCTTGGTTGTAAGCTCTGCAAGGACAAGCCCAAAAAAAATATTTGTTCAAATAAAAATCATTGTTTCTTGAGACCATTAGCTTTCTTTCTTTCCCTTATTTAAGATGAGTTCTTGAATATTTTTTTTGTTTAGCAAGGTCTTTCATATCCTTATCAACCTTCTGCTACTTTGTTCCACCATTTGGACACCTCTAAAACCTTCAAATTGTGTTTAGAAGAGAACTAGGACAAGGTATGGTGATGTAATGATGAAGGGGGTGCATTTTATTGGCATTGCAAGTCATTTATTTTCCTTAGGATTGCCTCCTGTAATATTTCTGGGTCACTGTAATTCCTACAAGATCATCTTGTAGAAAACACAGTCCCTTTGTAAACTGAAGTAAAGGAGTGGAAAAAATGACAGAAATGGTGGAGGAATGAATGGTAATGAGTGGTAAAATAAAAATGTGAGTGACAAGGGTCTCTTTGTGATCCTTCTTTGCTCTTTGATCGTCCTTCTTGCTGACCTACAAATGGAAATTTCATGAAAATGGAGAGGATGTTCTCTTTTTTTTTTAAGAATGAAATGGGATGGATGAATGATGAATAGATAGTGAATATGAAGTGGATGGAGGGCTTGGAGTGTTATGGTGACCTTGACCTTTGCAAAAAAATTTTTTTAGCTATTGTCCTTATTCCTTGAAATCATCACCCTTCATAATTTGACTTTTCAATATTGAATGAGTGGAGGAGTGAGTTGCAATCAACTAGTTGAAGGTGGTTGAGACTGTTGACCCATCATTAGATTATAAAACCTCATCTCTCATGCATTGACAACAAATTCCTAACTATAATATGCTCAAGAGAAGAGGTCAAGAATATTGCATACATGTACCTACCTGATCGTTGTTTGAGAGACATGCATGCTACTACTGAGTTGATGTTGATGCGAAGGTGTTGGATGGTGATGCTGATGATCTTGATGTTGCTGCTAAGCTCTGTAGGAGATTCTTTGACCTCTGGATCTCCTTTAAAATGCTCACTGCCAATCCTATAGGTGTTGTTTTGTATCTTGTAGGTTTACAGGACAACTTGTTTTGTCCATATCGCCAAACGGTAGACTGGATTGAGCTGAAACGTTTTGAGCATGTTGCCATCATCATTATACACCTCCCCATAGAAAACATTTGGTCAATGGATGCACAGATCTTGATAAAAACTAAAAATGGCTTAAGGTGATAGAGGCCAATTTCTTGAAAACCGTGCACTAAAATTTGCTGCAATTGCTTGGGCATGTTACAATCATCCATATGCATCTCCCCATGAAACAACTTTTTAAATGGATGCACGTATATTGAGAAAATGCAAAAATGGCTGAAGGTGATGGAGGTCAATTTCTTGGAAACCATGCACTAGAATTTGTTGAAATTGCTTGAGCATGTTACCATCATCCATATGCATCTACCACTTAAACAACTTGGCCAATGAATGTATGGTTTTCAAGTTATGGCAAAAACAAATTTCTTCTCTATGTATTTTTGTATCCTGTAGTAAAACAAAGCATCTTGTAGTCTTTTAAGGACAACAAGGAAAATGAGTGGTAGAAGCTTGAGAATGATGAGTGGATGGTGAAAATAGATGAAAGTGATGGATTGACATGGCCTTGGCCTTGTTGGAGCATTTGAGTGAAGTAGGAGAAAGTCAAAATTTGACTTCTTTTGACTAGGCTTGACCAATTTTCCTTTTGGTACCAACTTGTTCATGTTTTGTAGAGGTTGGAGAGTACATGCATGCATGGAAAAAGGGTTCTTTTATTTTTTATATTTTTTTTCTTCTAGGCCTACTAGCTACCTCAATGAGGTTTTCAACTAGTAGGTCTACCTAGGCGCCTCAAAGAAGGTTTTCACCTAGGATCTTCCTCATTTTTTTCTCTTTTTTTCTTTTTTTTTCAACCCATTGACCGCCTCATGGAGGTTTTCAATCAATGAGCCAATCTGAGGTGCCTCCAAGGAGGTTTTCACCTTATATTTTTGTTTTTTTTTAACCCGACCCTACTTGAAAAACAAAATCATTTTCAAGTATAAGAATAGTTCCAATGGAGCCATGTGCACATCAAGATGACAGACAAAATGATGTGGAGACTTGAAATGTATGCATTGACATGTACCTGGATTTCAGAGACCAAATAATTTGACTTTGAAAGGATCAAGCATAGTTGAGGAAGAGAGTGATGCTGCAACTTAGTGATTGTCTGGAACGATATTTCAATATATTTGTGATGTCTTTGGTCCTTTTGCTAATTTGGATCATTATTCATGTCTTCTTCTACCATGACCTTCAAATCTTCCTCTTTTTGTTGATTTCTCTCTTGAATACATGGAGGATTTGATGGTAACCATGAGGGAGTTCTCTATGTGCGACATACAATCCTCATGGTTACCATCAAGGACCACATACAAAAGAAGAAGATTCAAATCCCTCATATATGTGCGACATACAATGTGTCCTTCCTTTGTTGTTATGATGCAACGGAGTACATGTACTGAAGTCAAATCCTAAACTAATTGCAGAAAATGAAATGTTTGAAATGGAACCTTAACCTATTGCAACAAAAAAAGTACAAGGAAAGAGACGAAAATTCAATGCTAAATCACACCATTTCCTAATTAACTGCCAAGAAACTATGCTTTGCAATAATGCTAAATTATCATGAACTAATTGCTACTATTTAAGCATGGAATTAAGAAGAATCAAACATCACTAAAGTGCAAGTAAAGGGACTGAAATAAATCTGTTTTTGTCTTTTTGCCTTTTCATGCAAAATGAAGTAGGCAAACTAATTTCCTTTGGTGATGTGGCAGGTGAATTAAAGATGTTGGAGGTTGGAGGAAGCATTAGGAGATTTTTGGATGGTGTGGGATGCCCTTGGGAGGCTTTTGGCGACTTCCTAGAGGTTTTCCATCAATTCAGCCTTAAAACATGTCATTTCAAGAAAACCTACATAATGTACTAGAAACCTACAGAATGATCCTGTAGGAATTACAATGAACTTACAGGATACAGCCGAGAGAAAAATGTGAGGTGTTGGAGGTGATGGGAGAACTAGGAAAGGTGTGTGATGGGTGGAATGGAGTGAGAAAATGCCTAAGATCACTCAGAACTCAAAACCAAAGTTGGGAGATGGATGGATTTGCTCAAAAAGCTTGAGGAAGTTTCCTTGTGAAATGATGAAATTGGTGAGGGTTTAATGACCAAGAAAATCAAACCCAAATTGGATGGGACAAATTTAGTTATTAACTATGATGTCTCAGGTACCTATTCCAAGTTGAATCATTCAAAAATACCTCTGTTAACTCATTCTCAAAAAAAAAAAAAACATTACTAGTTGAAATCTAGAAATCGAGAACGTGAGCTAGTAAATCTAAAAAATGCCTAACCAAATCAAGTGAAAATGCAATGGGGTAATTTTTTTTATGAACTAGAATGTTTTTTTTATCTAATGCAAGTGGAATAAAGTCAATTGAAGCTCATTAGCATGCTCTAAAAAATAGCAAAAATTTATTGCTCTTTGCTAAAAATGAGGTCCAACAATCTAGATTTGGGAATAAGAAGACTAATCCAAGCAGCTCAATGATTACTATGAACTTCCAAAGTTTTTCCAATGATGAAATAATGCTTGGGATCTTTCAAAATAACTTATATCAACCATTTAACTCAATCCTACAGCAATGAATTATTAATACTAAATGCAGAAATAGAAAAATAAAAACTAGAGATGCATGTGAATAAGCATTGAAAAGAAGGAAAGAAAATGATACAAAATGGATCTGAGGCTCCTAAGATGGCAAAGCCCAAGGAAAATCAGAAACCTATGGAGGAGAACAAGATTTAGAAGCTGAACATGACACCAATCTTCATTATTTTCATTAATAAATTACATCTCTGCAAGAAAATACAGTGAAGCTGCAAAAATACAAGCTCTCTCCACAATAACACTAATGAAAATGTCCCCCTAGAGGAAAATTTGACTTGGTACTTATACAAAATGATTAGGAATCATTCCCCATGAATGGAGGAAGCTTTCCCCACCAAAATCCCTTGATTAATGGATCTAGTCCCCAATACTAGGAATTTGCATTCAATGGCACAGAACACATTCCTAGATTTTCTCAATCATTCCCTAGAGGAAAATTCAAATTGGTACTTATAAAAAATGATTAAGAATCATTCTCCATGGATGGAAGAATATTTTCTGACCAAAATCCTTTGATTGGCGGATCTGCTCCCTTGATTGGTGGATCTGCTCCCTTGATTAGTGAAACACATTCCTATATTTTCTCAATCATTGGAGTTCCACAATTTGTGCCATAATTCCATAATATCTTGTTGACTTATTATTTATTATTGGTCCTCCAATAGTAGGGAACAAGTCCCTAAATTATCTCCTCCTCCAACTTTCCATAATTTTCCCTTATTCTCATAATATTCCACAAAAATAAATAATATTAGGCACAAATATTCAATTATTCATAAACTTTCCTAATAAATATATTAAAGTTAAAAATAAATTATCTAATGCAAAAATAGAGGTATAATGCACTGAAGGATGGTCATAGGCCTTAATTTATGTTTTAAATTAGAGGCACGGGCCTTAATTTATGTCTAATTTAGAGGCCCATCACTCATGAGGATCATTATGAATTTTTTGACATGCCTTTTGGCCTTTCTAATGTACCTTCTACATTTCAAGGTTTGATGAATTCCATTTTCAAACCCACCCTTAGAAAATTTGTGTTAGTGTTTTTTGATTATATACTAATCTACAACAAGTCTTAGAAGGATCTGTTCAACATATTGACAGGGTGCTCAAACTATTGGAGGAGAAACAATTATATGCAAAACCTCCAAATGTTTCTTTGGAGTACAAGAGATGGAATATTTGGTTCATATTGTATCTCATGAACATGTTAAGGTAGACCCTAGAAAAATTAAAGCCATTAAAGAATGGAAAATTCCCACATCCATAAAGCATTTGAGAGGATTTCTTTGGTTGACATGGTTTTATCGCAAGTTTGTTAAAAATTATCGGAGAATAGTAGCACCTCTAACAACATTATTGAAGAAAGATGCATTTTCTTAGACTCCAAAAGCAATGTAGGCCTTTGAACATCTTAAAGAGGCAGTGTGCCAAGAACTGGTCTTAGCTATGTCAGGCTTCACAAAAACCTTTATTGTGGAATGTGATACCCCAGGAAATGGAATTGGCGTTGTTTTAATGCAAGAATAAAGACCCATTGCTTTCGAAAGTCATCCAATCAAAGAAAAGTATTTACACAGCTATTTATGTAAAGGAAATATTAGCAATACTACATGCACTTAAGAAATGATGACCTTACCTAATGGGAAGACACTTCAAGGTAAAAATGGATCATGATAGTCTTACATACTTTTAAAAAAAAATTATCTTTAGAAGAGCAGCAAAAACGAGTCACAAAGATGTTGGGTTATGACTTTGAAATCATCTACAAAAAAGGAAAGTAAAATGTTGTTGAAGATGCACTCTCAAGAAAGGATGAGAATGTGGAAGCATTGCTTTGTGCCATTTCTATTATCCAACCAGATTGGATAAACGAAGAAAGGGATGAATGGAAGCATGACGAAGAATAGCGGGCACTCATTCAAAAGTTACAACAATATCCCAGTACATCTGATACATTTAGCTAGAAAAATGATTCGTTATGGTATAAAGATCACTTATACCTATGTTAGAATTTCCAACTCAAACAAAAGATTCTTATGGAATTGCACACCTCTCCCATAGGAGGGCACCCAGGATTTTTAAAAACTTTCCACAGGGTTAAAACGGAAATTTTTTAGGTTGGTCATAAATCTGATATTCAAAATCTTGTGGCGGAATGTTTGGTTTTCCAAAAAAATAAAGTTGAAACAATTAAAACCCCAGGCCTATTACAATCTTTATCCATTCCAAGTAAACGCTGGGAAGAGGTTTCAATGGATTTTATCACAGGTTTACCCAAGTCCGAAGGAAATAGTGTCATCATGGTGGTAGTTGATGAATTACCAAGTATGCACACTTTGTGCATTATCTCATCCATTTAAAGCCAGTACAGTTGCTACTGCATTTATGGAAGCAATTGAAAAGCTACATGGATACCCAAAGATTGTTGTAAGCCACAGAGATCCCAATTTCACTGTAAATTTTTTGACAAAATTATTTTCTTGTCTAGGTACTCAATTAGCTCGTAGTTCATCTTATCATCCTCAATCTGATGGGAAAACTGAGATAGTCAACAAATTTTGGTAGGATATCTTCATTGCTTTGTATCTGATAAACAGACACAATGGGCCAAATGGTTGCCTCTGGCTGAATGGTGGTATAATACTTCCTTCCATACTGCAGCAAAAATGACCCCATCTATGGCATTTTATGGATATCATCCACCATCCATCACATCATATTTAAGAGAAATTTCTAAGGTTCAAGCAGTGGAAGATCACATCGAGCATCAAAAACAAGTTCTCCAACTCTTAAAGGATAACTTCACTTTGGCACATAATATAATGAAACAACAGACATATCAACATCACAGCAAAATAAGTTTTGATGTAGGTGACTGGGTATTTCTATGGCTACAACCATACAAACAAACGTCCCTCAAGAAAGCTAAGAAGGATAATAAATTATCACCAAATTATTATAGTCTATACAAGGTGTTGCAAAAAATTTGTACTATGGCATACAAATTAGAGCTTCCTATAGCTTCTCGAGTGCACCTAGATTTCCATGTTTCATGCTTAAAGAAGGTTATAGGTGACAGACTCCCAGTTCAAACAATATTGTCAAAACTTGACAAGGAAGGAAAAAACATATTGGAACTTGAAGCAGTCATAGAAACAAGAACTAGATAGCTACAAAATCGATCAATTTCAGAGTATCTCATCAAGTGGAAGAACTTACCCACTGAATATTCCATATGGGAGGATGAGAATTTTATACAGAAGCATCCAAAACTACTCAAGCATTGAGGACAACACTTTTCTGAAGGAGAGGGGCATATTAGGTCTATATAATACTAGTGTATTCCATTATTATTATTGTCATTGTCGCCCCTTATTGTTATTTTTGTGCCCATGTTGTCCCCATATTGTTATTATTGTGCCCCATAGAAGCCCACAATTGTTATTTTTGTGCCCTTACATTTTAGTGTTATGTCGGCTCTGATTATATTGTAACCCCTTAGACTCCTATATATAGAAAAGATATCTTTTCATTTGTATCATCCAAGAATTGTGCATTTGTGTAATGTAAAGGAGGTTTCCCCCTTGAAGAGATTGATTTTGAAGTCGTTGATCTATCTTTTCTTCTATTTTCAAAGGTCTTTATCTCTCCTCTTTCGTTTGACCTAGAGTTGGTTTTTGCTTCTTGCTAGCCCTTGCATTAGGTAATGTTCTAAATGCATATTATTATGATAAATGTAACAACTTTTGTTAGATAATGAAAGCCTGTTGTTTTTTTCTATTGAAAAAAAAAGCATCAAAACACATTACCTCATCATACATCTCACATTGCCACATTAAAAAAATAGCATAAAATTTAACAAAACTATTTATTATTATTATTATTATTAACTAAGGAATTATTGATAATTAAATTAAAATTCTGAATACCTTATTCCAAAATAGACACACCTATAACTATCATAGAAAATAACATTTTGTATACCTTATGTACAACGTTACATAAAGTGTGAGTGTTATGAGAATCAACTGGAAAATCAAATGTAGGTGTGGCATTCATCCCAAGATTTGGAATCCTCGTCTTTAAATTTTTCTAACATATATATAAAATTTAATTTCATATTGAAAATTTAAAAAGGCATGAAGGCAAGTTATCACAAGCCTTTCCAAAATTCGTCGTCCTAGGTCCCATTTGTCCATATCTTCACTCTCATACCACAACTCAAAAACTTTACAAAAATCTTCCTTTTCACTTTTCTAACTTTTCCTACTGCAAAATATTCCTTAAGCGGCCTATAGTGGAAAACTTGAATTCAAACGAATAACACATGCAAGTGGGAAAACCCTGTGTGTATCAATGAAATAGGTGTAGATGGGTGAAAAGTTAGTGCAAGTTAGACACGTGTTATGGACCTTGTTTCAACTTATTAGTATTTAAAAGTGGATATAACCATTGTTTTGTTGGATTATAGCTTGTATAATTTTTGGAAATACTGAGAGGGGGGGTGAATCAGTATTTCTTTTTTTGACTATTGTTTTACCAGTTAAAACATATATATTCAGAACACTATATGAACCACAAGAATAAATGCTTTTATTTATATAAATTGTGTAGTAAAATAGATACAATATATAGATGGTTGCAAGCAGTTGCCAAGCTCCAACTCAGACTTTGGTGAGGCTCCAACCTCCAGAGCACCAACTCTATTTCGCCAAGATACCAATCTTGGACTTAGCAGCACCAACTCCCAAGGACTTCAATCCTTCCATTTCGTGAGACACCAGTCCCAAAGACTCCTATCCTTCCCACTTCTGAGGCATCAACCCCAAGGACTCCAATCCTTCCCACTTCTAAGGGCACTAGCCCCAAGGACTCATATCCTTCTTTCTTTTGAGGCACCCGCCCCAGGGACTCCAATCCTACTTACTTTTGAGGGCACCAGCCCCAAGGACTCTTATCCTTCTTGCTTCTAAGGCACCAGCCCCAAGGACTCCAATCCTACTTACTTCTGTTAAATTATGGTATGTTCTATGCTTAGAGCAGTTTACTTATCTTTCTTATTATTATCCACCAATTAGGAATCACATGTACATAAGTAAAGTGCAGATAGAACATTAAACGATTAATAGAAAACAAGCCAAGACAAGAGACACAAGATGTGGTGACTAGCCAGGGACAAACCCTAATATGGGGAAACCCTTTGATCAAATCTTCTTTTATCTTCAATAATTCAGTAGAGAGAAATAGTACAAAAGTTTGATTTATATCAGCAGCAGAAAACCCTAGATCAGCGACATCAGCATCAGTATCATCGGCATCACTGGCATAGTCATCATCGGCATCAACGGCATCAGCATCATTGACATCAACATCATCAACATCACCGGCATCAGCATTACCAGCATCACCAGCATCAACGTCACTGGCATTAGCATCGACATCATCAGCATTAGTATCATCAGCATCATCGGCATCACCAGCATCATCATCAACGACATTAGCATCATCGGCATCACCAGCATCAACAGCATGAGAGAGAGACCTATCTGCGCAGCAGAGAGAGAGAGACTCTTTTCTACGCAGAAGAGAGAGATGGATGAGAAGTGTGTGTCTAAATGAGGAGGAGACATACTGTATTTATATGCAAACTTTGATGATGAATAGATGTGTCTGTTGGGCTTCTGAGCCTACATAAGTTGTGGTCGACTTTAACAATTTGTCCATAATCAAAATAAATTCATATCTCCATAAATACTTATCGGAATCGGATAATCTTTTGATCAATCCTACACCTCTTGATGAGAGGAATCTAGATAAAATATTATCATCCATGAATAAGGTGATCCTCATTGAGTTTGGCCCTAGTTGCCAATTTTAACACTCCCTCTCAACTAGGGAGAACTCCATCTATAATTCGTCTTATCGTCGCTACTGTTCATCCATCAAATGCACTACCCTAAATAGCTTGACCCCTGCTCTACTCTGCCTTGCTATGCTTTGCTCTGCCTTGCTATGCTTTGCTTTGCCTTGCTATGCTCTGTTCTGCTCTGCTCGAACTATGAAGAAGAAGAAGAAGAAGTGATCGAGGATGTATCATACCATCCTCCATTGACCCGAAGTCAGTCTCAAAGTGTGTACCACTAGTCCCAGACCAGTCCTCTACTAACCCGAAGTCAGTGTCATAGTGGTTACCACTCTCACTGGTCCTAGACAAGTATCATTGATCCCATATCAATGAAGGCATCCTAGCATAGGGAGTACGGTAGATACAACGATGCGTCCATCGGTACTACTATGGTCCCTATCCTCATTTCCCTGCTCATTGATTAGATGAGAGGTACTTCCCATGAGTCCCAGACTGCATGGGTAGGATGCCTCGACAAGAGAACTAATCATCCTATCCACAGGAGAGCGAATCATTTTGTCCAGTGGATGCCACAAAGAACTAATCATCCTGACCTATAGGAGAACGAATCATCCTATTCCACAATCAACTTGGAGAACACATCATCCAAGTCCACAGGAGAACTAATCATCCTGTTCCATAGTCGCCACGCGGTGTCACAGGGGAAGGTTGAACCTTTTACCCTGTACAAAGTGCACCAATAGGGGATGGTGAGTCACCCTGTGGTCATATGTCGCTCCAAGAAGCACCCCGCGCCCCCTTGAAGCTCCCAGAGCTCAGTACATCATACTTGACCCCCATCAAAGGGTCTCTGAATGACACCAAGTCATTTTCGGAAAGTCATGAATTTGACCTTTCCTAGGGGCTTTTTCAGAATGTCGGCGATCTGTTAATCTGTATCGATATGTTGGAGCCTTATTGCTCCTTGCTGCACCATATCTCGAATATAGCGGTACCTGATATCCATATGCTTGGAGTGATCATAAAATACAGGATTTTCTGATAAACATATCCCACTCTAGTTGTCACATAGAACCACGGTGGTATCCAATGTAAATCCAAATAGTTCACTGAAGATCTTTCACAACTAGACTGCCTCATAGGAGGCCATGCTAGCAGCAATATACTTTGCCTCAACAGTGATCAAAGCCACTGACTTCTGCTTCCTGCTCATTCAAGATATCGAAGCAGAACCCAAAGAGAAACAACACCCGGAAGTGCTCTTTCGGCCCACCACACTGCTTACCCAATCAGCATCAGTATACCCAAGTAGTCTCACATATATGACAGTGTATCTTAACCCATAAGTAATTGTGCCACGAAGATATCTCAACAGATTCTTGGCACCAATCCAATGTATGTGGTGAGGCTCAACCATATGTTGACTCAACGTGTTGACTGCAAAGCATATATCTGGACAAGAGTTCACTAAGAACATTAATTCTCTGATGAGTTGACGATACTTAGTGGCATTTCATAAAACAGGTCCATCAGCACTACCGCTTAAATTTTTGAAGTCAATCTCCATCGAGATAGTTACAGGCTTGCAGTCCACCATACCAAATATTTCCAATATCTTCACCACATATTTTCCTTGAGATAGGAAAACTTCCCCTGGCTTCTGCCAAACTTCAAGTCCTAGGAAATAGTGCATCAGTCCTAGGTCCTTCATTTCAAATTCAGAAGCCAACTCCCTCTTACATTTGTGAATGAGAGGGTTTGCACCTGTTAGGAAGAGGTCATAAACATACGGCACCAGTATGAGAGGTTTTTCATCTTCAACCTTAAAGTAAAGGTTGGGATCGGCTTCACTCCTAGTGAATCCCAGCTTCATCAAGTAGCTAACGATCCTCTCATACCATGCTCGGGGTGCTTGCTTCAGCCCATAAAGGGCCTTCTTCAACCTGCACACATGAGATTTTCGATCATAAATATCAAATCCTTCGGGTTGCTCCACGTAGACCTCTTCTTTGATCAAACCATGCAAGAACATGGTCTTGACATCCATCTGATGTAGTTTTCATCCTTGTGAAGCCGCAATGGCTATGATCGAGCGGATGGTGGTATATCAGGCGATAGGCGCAAATATCTCACCATAGTCTATATCTTCCTTATGGGAGAAGCCACGAGCAACAAAACGAGCCTTATACTTTTCCGTACTTCCATCAGCTACATGCTTTATCTTGTAAAGCCATTTAGAAGTGACAATTGTTTTGTCCTCAGGTCTGGGGACCACATCCCAGACATCATTCTTCATTATAGACTCATATTCTTCGGTCATAGCATCCTTCCATACTTGATGCTTGACGGAATTTGTGAATGATGAAGGCTCATTTTGGATGATCATGCTCATGATGGTCAGGTATCCTTGATATTTGTTCGGCTTCTTACTTTCACAAAAGGTTCCCCGGGGTGCAGTGTGTCCTTCAGCATCATCAAGTTTCCCCCTAAGGCATGAAGGCCTCTTCCTAAAAGAGGAAGGCTCAGGCGGAGGAGGATCAATAGGATCCATGGGTTCTTCCACATCGGGCATTGTCTCATCTTCCTTTTCTTTCGGTTCCCTAGTGTCAGCTTCTTGAGAGCTCCTCAAAGTAGGAAGATTGTCCACCTTGCTAAGGGCCATATCTTCATCAAAGGTGACATCATGACTAATCACGACTTCCCTTTGACCGACTACATAGATTCTATAGCCCTTAATATTTTCACTATAACCCACAAAGATTCCTTTCTTTCCAGATGCACCCAATTTATTTCTTTTCTCTTTTGGCACATGAAAATATACAGGGCTTCCAAAAATTCTAAAATGAGAGACGTCAGGTTTTTTATCGGTGAACATTTCTTCAAGAGTCTTGGAACCCAATGCTTGATGAGAGGATCAGTTTTGTACATATACGATAGTGTTTGCAGCTTCGGCCCATACAAACTTCAGAAGTATTTAATCATGAAGCATAGCATGAACAGTTTCCATGATTGTATGGTTCTCCTTTCCGCCACACCATGCTGCTCAGGAGTATATGGTGTAGTAGTCTCCCTCTTAATGCCAGTCTCTTTACAAAAATCATGAAACTCATTAGATTCATATTCAATCCCATTATCAGTCCTTAAGATCTTGGTTTGATTCTCAATCAAGGCTTTGAAGTGGTGAAACCAGGAGAACACTTATTTTTCAAGAAGCATATCCAAGTCTTGCGATAATAGTCATCTATAAATATCAATATCCTCCCAAGGAGTTCACATGCATCATACCAGATATGTCTGAGTGAACGAACTGTAATATATTGGAGGCCTTGCTTTGGCTAGAGGGGAACGGTCCCCTTTTGAGCTTTTCCTTCGGCGCATCCCGAATATACACCTGCTTGTTCTATTCTGAACTCAGGCATCTCGGTCACCATTTTTCTTACATCAAGTAGAGATTTGTAATGAAGGTGAGCAAACCTTCGATGCCATAGTTCGGACTGAAGAGATGTGTCACAAGACATGACACCTAGCGGACTTCCTTTGACCTGATATAATGAATCAACTCGAAACCTAAGAGTGAAGGCATATTTAATATTGTTTTTCCATACACGTACCCTGCCATTACTGAAAGCCACCTTGTAGCCTTTGTCTTCCATTGCCGAAATGGACACCAGGTTCTTTTTGAGATCAGGTACATATAATACATCCTGCAGGTGGATTGTATTACCTTGATTTAATGTAAGAGACACATTGCCTACACCTTTCATGGGATATTTCATATTCTAGCCTTTCCTTGGATTTAGCCTCGAAATTGTTTCTTCTTTTAGCATGAGAAGAAAAGGCAGTGGGATGACCTTTAAGTGTGGGAATTTCCTATTCTTCCATCCTTGCTTCTTCTTGAATGCATCTTGCCATTAATTCCTCAAATATGGGAATTACATTATTGTTGAGAAAAGTAGTGCTAAATGTATACCATTCAGATGGGAGTCTTCCAAGAGTTGTGAGTGGCGTTTCCCTGTCAGGAATTACTTCCCCAATAGATAGGAGATCGTTCTTGATCTTGGTGATTCTTAAGAAATATGCTTGCATATTTTCATCTTTGCCCTTCTTAATTTCCTTCAGCTTATTTCTAAGAAACAGAACTTGATTTGCAACATTAACTTTAAATAAAATCACCAGTCTATCATAGATTTCCTTGGAGGTGTTCAGCTCAGAAACATAGGCCACCAAGAACTTTCCGATAGAGTCCCGGATGATCTTCTTTACTTTGACTTCTCCGGATTTCCATTTTTTCCAGGCAGCAATGGATGCATTGATAGAGGCTCAACAATATTACCTCTCATATGGTCCAACACTTCTTGATCTTCTAAAGTCAAATCGAAAGACATCTTCCATCTGTGATAGTCAGACTTATCACAGAGCTTGTCTTTGGTGGGGAAGAGTGTTGAGGACCCCATAGTTCTTTTTAGATAGCCTTGCCAACCTTCTCTTCGGTGATTGCTCTTACTCTTGCGTGGCCTTTGTCTTCACCTTAGCTTCGATACCATGTTAAATTATGGTATGTTCTATGCTTAGAGAAATTTACTTATCTCTCTTATTATTATCCACTGATTAAAAATCACATGTACATAAGTAAATTGCAGATAGAACATTAAACGATCAACAGAAAACAAGCCAAGATAAGAGACACAAGATGTGGCGGCTAGCCAGGGACAAACCCCAATATGGGGAAACCCTTTGATCAAATCTTCTTTTATCTTCAATAATTCAGCAGAGAGAAATAGTACAAAAGTCTGATTTATATCAGCAACAACAAACCCTAGATCAACGACATCAACATTAGCGGCATCATTATCATCGGCATCACCAACCTCAGCATCATTGGCATCACCAACATCAGCATCATCGACATCAATGGCATCAGCATCATCGACATCATCATCATCATTGGCATCACCGACATTAGCATCATCGGTATCAGCATCATCAACATCAACATCATCAGCATCACTGGCATCACCGGCATCAGCATCACCAGAATTAGCATCATTGGCATCAGCACCATCAGCATCACCAACATCAGCGTCATCGGCATCACCGGCATCAGCATCATCAGCATCACCGGCATGAGAGAGAGACCTATCTGTGCATGAGAGAGAGAGAGACTCTTTTCTGCACAGAAGAGAGAGAGAGAGATGGATGAGAAGTGTGTGTCCAAATGAGGAGGAGACATCCTATATTTATATGCAAATGTTGATGATGAACAGATGTGTCTGCTGGGATTTTGAGCCTACATAAGTTGCGGCCGACTTTGACAGTTTTTCCATAATCAAAATACATTCATATCTCCATAAATACTTATCGTATGATCTTTAGATCAATCCTACACCTCTCAATGAGAGGAATCTAGATAAAATATTATCAGCCATGAATAAGGTGATCCTCATGGATTTCGGCCCTAGTTGCCAATTTTAACAACTTCTGAGCCACTAGCCTTAAGGGTTCTGACCCAATCTTGTCAAGGTTCATTTGATAGTAATGTTCTGCTCCCAGAACTCTTCTCTATTGAGTTTTGTCTATTTACAGCTCCACTGTAGTCTCCATGCTATAGCATCAATGACAACCAAGCTCTACACAAGAACCACTTCTCTGTTTCAAGCCTTTGTTCTACCAGTCACAGTAAATGGTGCAGGTGTGGTTGCTTCTCATTGTTCTATGTTATTGCAATCTTACTTCCCAAAAATACATTCACATATGCTTTAATACCAATGCTGGCTACTGCTCCTTTCAAATGATGTCGGATAAAACTTTACTTGTTGCATAATAGAATTATTCTTCAAAGTGTATTTTATACCTAATTAACACATTGTTGGTCCTTCGTCATCCTTCTGTCCTGCTGGACCTCCATCTTCCCTCTGTTCAGCTGGACCTGTTGTTGCCCCTATTTCTTCTAGTTTTTCAACAATGTTTAACAGCCTTCAACAACACTCACTAGTGTTCACCAGCAACAACATTCAACACACAACTTCTCTATTTTTTCTTTTTGTATATACATTCCCATGCCTCTATCTTTCAGTTTCCTCTTTTCACTGGCCCTTTGGCTTCCTCCTCTATCTTTATGGTTTCCTTTGTCTCTTCGTGCTCCCTAGCACTCCTGAGACACGTAACTTCTTAAGCGAGATCCACAAATGCAAAGAGAAATCATGTTTTACGTTAGACTGTAACAATGCTCATTTTCAATCATTATGGACATACACAGGGATTGTTTCATTTAACGGACCTACCACATCCTATTGCAATTGAAATCGGCTTGATTCTAGCCTTCTGAGTTATCGGGAGCATTCCTCAATGTATCTCTGTCTCCAAAAACCCCGCGCAGGCCAAATATGCAAATATACAAGAAATAAGAGCAAAACCAATCCAAAAGACTAAAAGGCAGACTTTAGGGTATATTATACCTACATCTAAATTGTATCGGGTCTGGTCCATATTGCAATTGGCGCTTTAGACTTCCAGAGGTCCTTTATACATCAAGACCATGGCATCATCGATGGTAGACGGCCGATCCTCCACTGGACGTGATATTATATTAAGCCATGTTATAATGTTTAATCGGGTCCACATGCTTTATCGCAATTAGCACTTGTAGTTGGACAACCCTCTGTGTAGCATTACAATGGGCGGATACGATATGGTATTAAACCATAGTTAATATGCCCGTTGGGTCCGTAACCTTATCGCAATCAGTGCTTTCATGTGGCAAGACTTTACGGCTTGCGATATAGCGACAGACGCGATATTGCATTGAGTCAGTTGTGATATTCCATCGGGTTTGCGTGTATATATATATATCTATATCTATATAATATATATATATATATTATATAATATATATATATATATATATATTATATATATATATATATATAATATATATATATATATATATATATATATATATATATATATATGTATGTATGTATGTATGTATGTATCTATCGCTATCAACGATCGTAAGGAAAGAGTCGTTTAACACTGTATTACCTCTGGTACGAATTCAAGATGCAATAATTGCTATCGACGATCACAATGGTCCACTTGACACACTGTAACGCCGCTCCTGAAGTGCCCATGCGATATAATATTATGTACCGAACCCAATACAACTCAACACTGCCGTCCATAAAAATTCAGGTCCACTTTCCGCCTCCGATAGTGTATTTTCCTATGTACATGCCTTGGCCCCCGTTTGCGCCTTCAATAGTGTTAAACACATATATGCATGGTTTTTGCCGCCGATGGGTAAATAGATGAATTTGAGGCATATCGCCGCTCCCAATAGTGTAATGTGCCATATATGCTCGCCGATAGTGTTAAGCCTATATATATATGGGCTTTCTCTCCTTCAATAGTATCAAAGCATACATATATGAGTTTTTGGCCGCTGATAGCTCCTGATAGTGTAATCCACTTGCATATACACTATATTACTCCCTGATAGTGCATTCTTTGACATTCTTTCTCCCGTAGTGTTATCTGTGGCATATACGGCTTCCGATGGTTGTTAAATGCATGCATATATATGTCTGCACTCTGATATTCTCTTTGATGGCATATATAGCTCCACTCCTTTAACCCTTTATATATATTGCTTTGTTGTTATACTCCTCCAGTAGGCTCTATTTATGCTCCTTCGGTATTGCTCTGTTAAAAGATTATATATGGCATATATATATGCCTCCTCTGTAGTGCTGATAGCTTTGTTTGCTCCCAAAAACTCTGTCTGCTTCCTCTGTGGCTCCGATAGTTCTATATGCTGCCTCCCATGGCTCTATTCTACTTTGGCACATATATATTGCATATATATATGCCTTGTTCTGCTCGCTCTATTTGCTCCTGTAGCTCCTCTTACTCCAATGTACCTTTCAAAGACCTCCTTGCATATATGAATGCCTCTCTTGCTCTGATATCTTGCAATATGCTTTGATATGCCTCCTTTAGTAACTCCTCTTGGCTTGGCTATCCTGATGGCCTTGCTCTTGTCTCTTCATGGATTTGCACGGCTTCCCCTTGGCTTCATGTCATCCTCTAGTATCTAGAATATTGCCATATTGACATCAATGACAACCTAGGACAAAAATCTTTCCCTTTGTTATTGATGGCAATATTCTTCTTCTCTCCCCCTTTGACATCAATGGCAAAGGAGTGCTTTGGGACTCCCCCTATCAAACTGCTTCTATTCTTCATGAATGGTAGATCTTCATGGGTCTGTGACTCCTCCTGTCATAGTGCCCTTCTTCTTTTTACTCAAGATAGAAGGATCGATGCTTTATCATCAATTAGAACATTATTCCCTCTTCAGGTCTCAGGACTACTTTATCATAGCTTCAACAATGCTTAAGGATGCTCTGCTTTAATGCTTTCATTTAGATTGCAAATGGCCATACACCAGGATGTTATACTTCAATCCATATTTTTGTCTCCACCGGCAGAATTGAGAGACCTTCATAGTCTGAATCTAGAGAGACTGTCATTGAGATTGTCTTTCTTGTTGTCTTTATTCATATCTAAATTTCTTTGTGTCACTGTGCTTCTCCTTGAGTGACTACCATCCAATATTCAATCATTATTGCATTTGGACGAAATTGTGAGGAGTTGTACCTTACTGTTTCTATATTTATTAAGTGATATGTATCAGTTTAAGTTATGCTTGACTGCACAACATTCTCCTTCATATGAGCCATCTTTTCCTTGTGTTCTTGTACAAGTCTCTGCATGTTATTTCTGCTAGCAGATTTAAATATACAATATGTGACTATCTTTTAAAATCATTCTGCTTATTTGCATATATTTGCAATGCTTTAGTTTGTTATATGCTACCAGCTACTCTTACTTCATTCCAGATGTATTTGTTTGTTTGAATACTGCCTCTATTAGTGTCCAGAATTTATTTGTTCTCACATTAAATCCCTGAGTTAAGACATAAACTTTTGTGATAACAACACCATGGTTGTTTGCCGTATTTTCTCTAGCATTAGATGACTTTCTTTATTGCTTCAAATTCTACTTAGTGACTAAGTGGAAAGCATCTTTAATAGCGGTCCAAAGAATGGTTACAGGATCATATTCTTCAACGGAGTACTCTTGAGAAATGATCTTCATCAAAGAATGATTTTTAATATATCTCAACAAGGATTTCATAAGGACCCTTTCACTAATAGCTTCAGCAATAATGATCAAGAATCACAGGCTCCTCCTAACTGTATGCATAATCCCTTTTGGCAAAGTCTTCTCATAAAATGCTTAGATTGTCAAAATTCAGGCCAATGACATATGTTGTTCGCTGGAGAGCTCAAGGGACTTTCGGACTGTATTTTCTTCCTTCTCCATAGTTGTGTAACTTTCTTCTTTTGCATGGTTCTAGCTTGTGTAAGAGCCCAATTTAAGTTACAGTCACATGCCATATGACCACTGTTATGACATTTGAAGCATTCTACATTGTTCATGAATAAGAATTCATGTTTTCTTCTTGCAGAATTGTTTCTTGGAGATTGTTGGGGGCTATAATATCTATCTCTATGATATGCTTTACAGCCTTTTGCCATGTGACCAAAGTTTGTACAAGAATAACAATAACCAAAAAATGAACTTTGGTACCTGGGAGATGGAGATCTCCTTGATGTACTTCTAAAGCCTTTCTGCCTTGAGATCCTTTGATGATAACCATTGCCTCTCACATCTTTGACATCATCTATATTTATTCTTGGAGCTGGATTTCTTCTTGGAGTAGGATTTCTTCTATTGTAGCCTTGATTTTTCTCCTTGCCTTTGCTGGAACTAGGAGCATCACCATTCCTTCTGGCTTCTTCACATCTCTTTTGTTTAAAGCATTTTCATTCTTGTTTGAGGGTTCACCTGCATACCCGAGACATGATTTATCAGATGGACATCTGTGATAGTTGAGCATCTCATCCAAGGCTTGAGAGCTCTTCAAGATTTTGTTTATCCGTTCAACCTTTGTTCTGAGGAGGACAATCTCTTCTTACAATCTTTCACACTCACTATTCTTCTTAGCAAGTTGTTCCTCAGTTTCTTCCTTGATATGAATAGCTTCACATGTTTCAGCCTTGAGAAGCTTGACGTTTGATTTTAACTTGAAGATTTCTTCATTCTTTGCTTTCAGCTGACAAATCATGGTGTTTCTTTCTTTTCCTGCTTCATCAACCTATCCTTCTATGACTTCTAATGCTTCCATGGTCTTTTCAGCTCCTTGTGCATGTTTCCTTGCTTCTTGTAGTTGAGACTTGAAAGAGGAGACCTCTACCTTGTACTGCCCAATCTCTTCTTCAAGTTTGTTCAAGCTCTTGTGCCTTTGTTCAAGTTGACTTGACAAGGTATCTTCCTGCTTCTTTGCTTTATTCAATTGATTTGGCATGGATACGACTTCTTCATGATGCTTTCTTTTGCTTTGATCAAATTCCTTCTTAAGCTTGGTAAGCTCTTCATCCCTTTCTTGTACTTGAAGCTTGATGAGGTCAACTTTCTTTCTTGTATGATCTTGGCCACCAACTGGAGCTATCTTCTTAAGTGCCTAATTTTCCTTTTTCAAATTATTAATCTTTTCCATGGCAGTCATAAGTTGAGTGAGGAGTTCTTCTACAAAGTCTTTTGCATTCTCTTCATCTTCTAGGTCTGCTTTAGCCTTAATGTCATCATTCTCACTTTCATCTTCTATGATGGGTTTTGGATTTCCTTCTAGATTTCCATCATCTTCTTAACTGATGGTCATGGTCAATGCTCCTTTTGAGTGAAGATCATGAAGTTTGTCCCATATGCCCTTTGCTGATGAATCTTTTCCTAGATTGTTCTTTACAGAATCAGGTAGCCCATTCAAGATTGCCTTTACTACTTTTGCATTGTACTCCTTGGATTCTCTATCCATCCTACTATCATCAATCACTGATTTCCAGATTTCAATGTCTTGAGTCTATAAGAAATTCCTCATTCTTTCTTTCCATATATTAAAGTTCCCATTGAGCCTTGGAGCCTCCTCAAATTGATTGTCTTCTATTTTAGTAGTAGAGGGAGACATATCCAGGATTGGAGACTTTCTTCCTTGACTTCACCATTTGTGCTCTAAAGGTCAACCTTCAAGCTGTTAAGCTTTGAATGAAGGTACTGGCTTTGATGCCAATTGTTGGAAATACTGGGGGGGGTGAATCAGTATTTCTTTTTCCGACTATTGTTTTACCAGTTAAAACATATCTATTCATAACACAAGATGAACCACAAGAATAAATGATTTTATTAATATAAACTGTGTAGTAAAATAGATACAATATATAGATGGTTGCAATCAGTTGCCAAGCTCCAACTCGAACTTTGGTGAGGCTCCAACCTCCAAAGCACCAACTCTATTTCGCCAAGACACCAATCTTGGACTTAGGAGCATCAACTCCCAAGGACTTCAATCCTTCCATTTCCTGAGACACCAGTCCCAAAGACTCCTATCCTTCCCACTTCTGAGGCATCAACCCCAAGGACTCCAATCCTTCCCACTTCTGAGGGCACCAGCCCTAAGGACTCCTACCCTTCTTGCTTCTGAGGCACTAGCCCCAAGGACTCCAATCCTTCTTACTTCTGAGGGAACCAGCCCCAAGGACTCCTATCCTTCTTGCTTCTAAGGCACCAACCCCAAGGACTCCAATCCTACTTACTTCTGAGGAACTAGCCTCAAGGGTTCTAACCTAATCTTGTCAAGGTTCATTTGATAGTAATGTTCTACTCCCATAACTCTTCTCTATTGAGTTCTATCTGTTTACAACTCCACTGTAGTCTCCATGCTACAACATCAATGACAACTAAGCTCTACACAAGAACCACTTCTCTGTTTCAAACCTTTGTTCTACTAGTCACGGTAAATGTTGCAGGTGTGGTTGCTTCTCACTGTTCTCTGCTATTGCAATCTTACTTCCCAGAAATAAATTCACATATGCTTTAATACCAGTGCTGGCAACAACTCCTTTCAAATGATATCAGATAAAACTTTACTTGTTTCATAACAGAATTGATCTTCAAACTGTATTTTATACCTGATTAATACATTGCTGGTCCTTCGTCATCCTTCTATCTTGCTTGACCTTCAGATTCCCTCTGTTCAACTGGACCTGTTGTTGCCCTTGTTTCTTCTAGTTTTTCAACAACGTTTAACAGCGTTCAACAACACTCACCAGTGTTCACCAACAACAACATTCAACACAAAACTTCTCTATTTTTTCTTTTTGTATATACATTCCCATGCCTCTATCTCCTGGTTTCCTCTCTTCGCTGGCCCTTTGGCTTCCTCCTTGGTCTTCATGGTTTCCTCTATCTCTTCGTGCTCCCCAGCACTTCTGAGACACGTAACTTCTTAAGCAAGATCCACAAAAGCACAGAGAAATCACGTTTTACGTTAGACTGTAATAGTGCTCATTTTCAAT
Organism: Pinus taeda; assembly: GCA_000404065.3. NCBI lineage: Eukaryota > Viridiplantae > Streptophyta > Pinopsida > Pinales > Pinaceae > Pinus > Pinus taeda. Next base: position 34,193 of record APFE031268916.1, read on the forward strand.
CATTATGGCCATACACATGGACTGTTTCGTTTAACAGACCTACCACGTCCTATCACAATCGCAATCGGATTGATTCTATCCTTCTAAGCTATCGGGAGCATTTCTCAACATATCTCTAACTCCAAAAACCCCGCATCGGCCAAATATGCAAATATACAGGAAATAAGAGCAAAAACTGTCCAAAATACTAAAAGGTGGACTTTAGGGTATATTATACCCACATGTAAACTGTATCAGGTCTAGTCCATATCGCGATCGGTGCTTTAGACTTTCGGAGGTCCTTTATACATCAAGAACACGGCATCGCTGATGGCCAGCCACTGATCCTCCACTGGATGTGATATTATATTAATCCATGTTATAATGTTTAATCTGGTCCACATGCTTTATCGCAATCAACACTTGTAGTCGAACAACCCTTTGTGTAGCATTGCGATGGGCGGATGCGATATGGTATTAAACCATATTTAATATGCCTGTTGGGTCTGTAGCCTTATCACAATCAGTGCTTTCATGTGGCAAGAATTTATGGCTTGCGATATAGCGTCGGACGCGATATTGCATTGAGTCAGTTGTGATATTCCATCACTCCGAATTCCTAATGCAATAATCGCTATCGGCGATCGCAATGGTCCACTTGAAACACTGTAACGCTGCTCCCGAAGTGCCAATGCAATCTAATATTATGAATTGAACCCGATACAACGCTCTCGTTCATAAAAATTCAGGTCCACTTTGCGCCTCTGATAGTGTATTTTCCTATGTACATGCCTTGGCCTCCATTTGCGCCTCCAATAGTGTTAAACACTTATATGCATGGTTTTTGCCGTCGATGGGTAAATACATGAGTTTGAGGCATATCACTGCTCCTGATAGTGTAATGTGCCATAGATGCTCGCCGATAGTGTTAAGCCTATATATATGGGCTTTCTCTCCACCGATAGTATCAAAGCATACATATATGGGTTTTTGGCCGTCGATAACTCCTGAGTGTAATCCACCTGCATATACACTATATTACTCCCTGATAGTGCATTCTTTGACATTCTTTCTCTCGTAGCGTTATCTGTGGCATATATGGCTTCCGATGGCTGTTAAATGCATGCATATATGTTGAGTATGGAGCATAATTGTTTAGAGGTCTTTGTTTTAGCCGAATGTATACCCCAGGAAGTTTGTACACCCCTCCACATGGGGGGGTGCAGGGGGGACTTGTCCCCCTCGTGGGGGTTCCGAGGGGCCGATCCCCCCCCACCGGGGGGTCCAAGGGCTAGCGGTCTCCTGGCGGGGGTTTCGCAGGCAGCGCCCCGGAAGCTAAAAACAGATGTAAAATTGCCTTGTAAAAGTATAGTAATTTCTAGTCAATCTGGGTCGTTCATTAGGCAGATGATCTGACGGTAGAACTTATGTTTAGTTTAGGGTTTTTTGCCCTAGAAGGCAACCCCTCACTTTGTATGAGGGCATTGTATTTGAGGCTGTGTAATAGATGTGTATTCTCGGAGCGAGAAACAGAGAGGTGAGAATGTGAGAGAAAATAGAGGATACCACAACGGATTTGTTGTAGGTTATGTCTCTTCATTTTTCTAGATAATAGAAAGGAAGGACTAGCTATTTGGGGTGGACGTAGCCCAAACTGGGTGAACCACGTATATCTGTGTCTCTTGTTTTATGCATTTTCTGTGTTTATTTTTCTACAATATTTTATGTGTTCCATTGCTCTGTAATATATAATTTTCTAACAATATATATGTTTGCACTCCAATATGCTCTCCGATGGCGTATATAGCTCCACTCCTTTAACCTTGTATATATATTGCTCTGTTGTTATACTCCTCCAGTAGGCTCTGTTTATGCTCCTCCAGTATGGCTCTGTTAAACGCGTATATATGGCATATATATATGGCTCCTCTGTAGCTCTGATACCTTTGTTTGCTCCCGAAACCTCTGTTTGCTTCCTTTGTGGCTCCAATAGTTTTGTTTGCTACCTCCCATGGCTCTGTTCTACTTTGGCATATATATATATATATATATGCTCTATTCTACTCACTCTATTTGCTCCTGTAGCTCCTCTTTCTCCAATGTGTCTTTCAAAGACCTCCTTGCATATATGAATGCCTCTCTTGCTCTAATATCTTGCAATATGCTTTGATATGCCTCCTTTGGTAACTCCTCTTAGCTTGGCTATCTTGATGGCCTTGCTCTTGTCTCTTCATGGATCTGCTCGGCTTTCTGTTGGCTTCATCTCATCCTCTAGTATCTAGAATATTTCCATATTGACATCAATGACAACCTAGGTCAACAATAACTGTATTTACATATTGGTCATTGTTGTATCTATATATGAGATATATCTAGTTTGCATACTGAACCTTATGACCATGTTTGGAAACCTTCTGGTGTGCATTCAATTTGACTCAAAGGCGCAGTATTCAAAATATTTTCAGTTCAGTCCAACTTTCTATTCTGGATCCTTTCAACAATATGGGGTTTTTGCAACACTAAATTGCAGCTCAACTTTAAGAAATGAGAAATTGCTGGTGATGTAGAAAATACTTGTTTAGATGGAAGTAAGGAGCTTCAATGCTTACTTAGCACAAGATCATCTGGATTCAGAGTAACATAAAATTATGGACTACATGCCATCTCCTCAATATCAAACAAGGTATTATAGGGATCTTGATACTATGCTCAATTCTACATATATGTTCTAAAGTCAACTTTTTATAAAAGTTGAACTAGGGAAATGTGCTAAACACCAAATTCTATGTTGTCTCACACACTTTTATGCTCTCAAAACATATTTTGTAAAACCTTTATAGAGACCATATTATGTTATGCATCAAATCCAACTTTGGCTCACCAAACGAAACCTTTGTTAATTGACTCACAGGAGGCTCAAGAATAAATTTTCAAATTATCATATTTACACAAATTTCTTAAACACAAAGTCAGAAGTGATTATTCTTTCTACAAATAATATGAAGTTCCATGTAGCTAGGAGTCCTTCATAGGCTTCACTAGTATTATATGTACACTTCTCTATTGTAGAAATGTAACAAAACAATGAGTAACAAAAAAAGGGGATCATGGATTCTACATTCATTGTCTACAATAGAAAACTTTAAAATTTGTAATCATTGTAAAACAAGGTATAGATGTCTTTCTTACAAGAAAATATCTTTTGATGGCTTTACAAGTACATTTTAAGATTAGTTTCCTTGCATTTCTTTCATTTCCATGTAAAGTTGACTTTCATATACAAGAGATTGCATGGTACCAACCTTAGCAAATAATAAAGTGGAGGGTAGGATGCTACATTAAGGGTTAATTGGGCTTCATGGGGCTGAAACATTGTAACTCCCCTACAGTTCTAAGATAGGTCTTCTTGTTATTCTTGGATTTATAAGGTATGCCTTCTCCTCACAACATGTAGATGTTAACTAATATATTTTCATCATTCACCTCCCCCTATTGTGTGAAAAATTGTGATTGGGAGGGTGGACCTCGGTCAACAAGAACACTGAGTGAAATCACAAGCAAATGAACTATAATAATAAAAATCCTAAGCAGTCAGTGCAGATTTCCAAGTTACATTTAGAATGTGAGTTCCTAATAAGCACAATGTTACATTTCATCCCTGAGCTTCACTAGTTAAATATAAATTATGTAGAACATTTATTGAAATTTGAAACCATTATCATCATAACACCTCTATCAAACATCTGGATGTTGCTAGAAAAAACAGTGAGATTACAATAGCCTTAATGTTTTACCAAGATAGTGTGAAAATTTCTAATATGAAATTATACTGCGGTGACTGATTTATTTCTCCTACTTATCTTCCACAATAAGTTATTTACAAAAACACTTCAGTAAACATTAAAATAAATTCTACTGTAGTTATCACATAATAGCATAGAGAAAATAACAGTGATATACAAGCACAAGAATCATTCATATCAACACAGTTATTTTGGACAATTGTCCCTACAAAAACCCCAATGCGGGAAAACCGGTGCAACAGATGAGGGTTTATTTATTAATATTTAGCAACAATCTCTCTACAATGAACGATTCTATAGAATATTGAGACACTTCTGACAGAAACACCTGAGACAATTTTCCTCCTCTACCTGGAGAAGTTATGACACCTCGGAGACCCTCTGTCCTCTGCACCACTTCTGCGTGAGGCCTACGTGAGGACTACGTCTCCAGCTGAGCTGTCTCTCTAATCTTCACTTTGCGTTGTCTCTAGGATGCTCTGCGTCGCCTCCTCCTCAATCTCTGACTGATGTTGATGCCCTCCTCTTCCTTCACCCTGCAACTCTCCCTTTGAAATCGAACTCCTCCTTGATAATCGATTTCCCTCGAGTTACTAAGTATTTTCCCTGTGTGTCTCCAAATGACTCTCAAGTCTTCTCTTATACTTTTACTGTTGATGAATCAATGGCCGATATTAAGTCCCTAATCAACGGCTAAGATTAAAACAAACTTGATCTCGTCTCTTAGAAGCTTCTCACCCATATCTTTATTGATACCCATTAATATTTTTAGTTTCTTAAGTTTAGACTTAGGAACCCCATTAAAAATATTAATTATTTTAATAACTCATCATCCGACTGGAATTTCTCCAAATGATTTCTAGGTCTTGGAGATCTCATGTATTCTAGCCCCTCCACAAAATTTTGGAGCTAAATCACATGCGAAGATACCCAAAATTAGCATTCCCTCTTAGCGAGGAATGTGCTCTAGCAATGCTTCCTAATAGAAGCATCACACTGATCCATAACATCGGACCTCTGTGTTGCTGATGCTCGGTCTGCTTCCCCTCATCTACTGCGCTGCTACAACCTATACTGTTTCCCATGACATTGCAACTATAACTGCTACATATGTACTGCAGCTCCCTTTGAATATGTTGCATCACGCTGCCCATAGCACTGCCACTGCTAACTGCTACACTGGAACTCCCTTTACTATATGCTTCTGTTACTGAAATGGATTCTTAACCATCCCCATCTTCTCCCTGAAATAAACAAACTTTGTTCTTCCTAGAGCCTTGGTGAGAATGTTTGCCACCTGTTCTCATGTGAGGGTGTAACACCACTGTACTGCCCCTTGTTGGACATAGTCTCTAATAAAGTGACACTTGATGTCAATGTGCTTCGACCGATCATGGAAAACTATATTCTCAGAGAGCTTGATGCAACTTTGATTATCACATAAAATATTGGTCACTTCCATCTCTTGAATAGATTCACAAGCAATTTCCTAAGCCATATGGCTTCACATAAAGCTATGCTAGCTGCCATATATTCAACTTCAGCTCAAAGCTACAGATTTATGTTTCCTACTACACCAGGAGGTCATTCCCGACCCAATGTTGAAACAGTACCCAGTGGTACTTTTCCGATCTACTGAACTTCTAGCCCAATCTGCGTCAGTGAACCCACTAAGCCTGATCTCATTGCCTTGGGTGTACATTAGTCCATGCTCGACTATTCCTCGTATATATCTGAGAACATGCTTGGTTACTGCCCAATGCGCCCTCTTTGGTTCCACAATGAACTGAGTGAGGGTGTTGATAGCATAACAAATTTTTGGCCTAGTATTGACTAGATACATCAAGGACCCTATGAGCTGCATGTACAAGGTAGGATCGACTTGTTTATCTTCAGATGCATCAAGCTTCTTCCAGTTGGTAATCATTGGATTAGCCATAGGTCTACATTCCTACATTCTAAACCTTTTCAAAATCTCTATAGCATATCTCCCTTGTCCAAGGAAAATCCCTCCCTTCTGTTGCCAAACTTCCAACCCTAGGAAATAATGCATTCGTCCCAAATCCTTCATGTCGAATTACATAGCTAGGTTTTCCTTGTAATCTTTGATGAACCTAGATGAGCCTGTCAGAAAAAGGTCATCCACATATAACACTAGGATTAGAGGCTCATTCTCTACAACCAAATAGTAGAGGTTAAGATCTGCGTCACTCTTGACGAATCCCATTTTCTGCAAGTAACCATCAATTCGACTGTACCATGCTCTAGGTGCCTATTTAAGCCCATACAAGGCTTTCTTCAACCTGCATACATGAGATTTCTTCTCATGTGTCTCAAAACCCTCTAGTTGTTCAATGTATACTTCTTCTTCTATCACCTCATTCAAGAACGCAGTCTTGACATCCATCTAGTGAATCTTCCACCCCATATGTGCTGCAAGGGATATCACGGATCTAATAGAAGTATACCTGGCTACTGGGGCAAAGGTTTCTTTGTAGTATATCCCTTCCTTTTGAGCATAACCCATAGCCACAAACCTGGCTTTGTATTTTTCCACACTGCCATCTGCAACTTATTTGACTTTGTAGATCCATCTCGAACCTACAACTGACCTATCATGAGGCCTAGGTACCACTTCCCAGACATCATTGACCATTATGGAACTGTATTCCTCCACCATAGCATCTACCCATACTTGATGATGAACGACCTCCTGAAAACTAGAGGGTTCTCCAACCTGAGCCACCAAGGCTTGGTATTTGTATGGCTGTCCATGCTCCCTTTTCTCATTCCTGGGTACACCAATGAAATCCTCTGCATCTTAGAGTATCTGTCCAAGTTCCCGACTCGTTTTTCCACTAGTAGTGGGTAGATCTATCTGCTCCTCCTCTTCCTGAGACTCCACTTGTTGTGATACCTCTGGAGTTTTGTCTTTAGGAGAAATACTGGTGCTAGTTTTTGTTGGTCGAAGTGGTTGGACCAATGGATCGTTCTTTGACTGCTCTTCGAAAGGCATTTCTCGAGATTTCCTAAAAGCTATGACCTCCATGAACTTTACATCCCGTCGGATTACGATCTTCCTATTCCTCGGAAGGTAGACTCTATATGCCTTAGCATTCTCGCTATATCCCACAAGACATCCTTTTTCTGCTATTTGATCCAATTTATTCTTCTTTTCTTCAGGTATATGGCAATATGCCAAACTTCCAAATATCCTGAAATGACTCACCTCAGGGTTCTTACCAGTTAAGACACTCTCTAGAGTAATCTTACCTAATTCTCTATGAGGAGTCTTGTTCTAGACATAAATTGTCATGTTGCATGCTTCTGCCCATAGGAATTTGGGCATATCCTGATCATACAACATCACCCTGGTTGCTTCAACAATAGTCTTGTTCTTCCTTTCTGCTACTCCATTCTACTCTGGATTATAGGGAGTTGTCCATTCTCTTCTGATGCCTTCCCTTGCACAAAAATTAGTGAAGTCCTTGTCAATGTATTCTCCACCACTTTCTAAGCGCAACACTTTTATCCTCTTTCCTGTCAGATTCTCAACTAGAGCCTTGAACTCTTTGAATCGACTAAAAACCTCATCTTGGTTTTTAGAAAGTAAATCCAATTTTTTCTGGAATGGTCATCAATGAAGGTGACGAAGTATTTGGCACCACTAAGAGATTTTGTGGACATCGGTTCACAGATATCTGAGTGTATCAATCCCTAAACACTCTTAGCCCTATTGTTACTTCTGGAATAAGCCGCTTTGGCGTACTTGCCTAGTGCGCACCCTCTGCATACATCGTCTTGTTTGGTACTTAACTCTAGAACCCTTGTGACACTTCTTCCGAGAATTCTTAGAGCTCCATGGTGTAAATGTCCCATCCTCCTATGCCATAGTTCATTCAAATATTTTTCGCCATTGTTGCCCATTAGTTCCATTGGAGATTCTAGTTGTAACTTATACAACCTGTTACTTCTGACTCTAATTTGAGCCTTCTTTTTCCAACTCGGGTGTTTAGTGAAGAAAACATCATAGCCCTTGTTTTCTAGCTGAGATACAGAGAGTAAGTTCATCCCAAATCCTAGGACATGCAACACATTGGTTGCTTGAAGTTGATCCCCTGCTTTTGTTTGAAAGACTACAATACCTCTTCCTACGAGGGTACATTTTGACTTATTTCCCATGGTGATTTGGAAGTTCATCTGTTCTTCCTGATAATTCGAAAACATTCTCGTATTCTTGTCATGTGCGCAGAAGCTCTACTATCAATATGCCAAACTCAGAGGAGGCATAACTTGCTAAGCAAGTGACTTCTTCTTCCAGTCTGGAAGCTAACATAGAATAACTGTGATCCATGTTCTTCATGTTTTCCTCTTTCCCTAGAGAACTGCGTGAGTCCTTCTGAGTTGCTGCCCCGACATTATGCTCCTAACGTGTAGCAAATTCTCTAATCCTATTGCCCGATCTCAACTCTGATACCATGTGAAAATTTCTAATACGAAATTCCACTGTAGTAACTGATTTATTTCTCCTACTTATCGTCCACAATAAGTTATTTACAAAAACCCTTCAGTAAACATTAAAATAAATTCTACTGCAGTTATCACATAATAGCATAGTGAAAATAACAGCGATATACAAGCACAAGAATCAATCATATCAATACAATTATTTTGGAAAATTGTTCCCGGAAAAACCCAATGCAGGAAAACCGGTGCAACAGATGGGGGCTTATTTATTAATCTTCAGCAACAATCTTTTTACAAGGAATGATTCTATAGAATATTGAGACACTTCTGATAGAAACATCTAAGACAATTTTCCTACCTGGAGAAGCTTTGACACCCTGGAGACCCTCTGTCCTTCTTTAGGTTACTTCTGCGTGAGGCCTGCGCGAGGATTGTGTCTCTAGCTGAGTTCTCTCTCTGATCTTCCCTCTATGATGTCTCTAGGATGCTCTACGTCACCTTCTCCTCAGTCTCTGGCTGATGCTAATGCCCTCCTCTTCCTTCACCCTGCCACTCTCCCTCTAAAATCGAACTCCTCCTCTTTGAGAATCGATTTCCCTCGGGTTACTAAGTATTCGCCCGTTGTCTCCAAATGACTCTCAAGTCTTCTCTTATACTTTTCCTGTTAATAAATCGACAGTCGAGATTAAGTCTCTTATCAAGAGATATTATTAAAACAGACTCGATCCTCGTCTCTTAGAAGCTTCTCACCCATATTTTTATTAATACCCATTAATATTTTTATTTTCCTAAGTTTAGACTTAGGAACCCCATTAAAAATATTAATTATTTTAATAACTCATCATCCGAGTGGAATTTCGCCAAACAATTTATTGGTCTTGGAGATCTAATGTATTTTAGCCCCTCCACAAAATTTCAGAGCTAGATCACATCCGATGCTACCCAAAATCAATAGATCAAAGGTTTTTTATGACATCTCTTGTACGTCACACAATGGGAGTATTCACCAAATGGATTACAGAATAATTCAATTTAATTCATCTTTCTATACAACATAAATAAAAAAAGGTCATTTCTGCCCTTGTTCCCTACATATAAAATATCATCAATGGCCCTTCTTCCTAAACTCAAATTCTCATCTCTACATCTTTTCACTATTTTATTTAAACGGATCACTATACTATTGTGATACAACTGATATGTATGTTTTTATAAACTTCCACATTGTCCTCCTGCTTACTCCAAAGCACAAGGATTGATATTTGATGTTAACAATTTGGCTAGAGGTAGGTAGAACAAATCATTACATAGTGAAATGATTAATCTTAAAATGAGTTGATTTCAAGCTGTAAATTCTCTTCCAAATAGATATCTTGCTAGTATTGATCATGCTGCTGTGTTCTAGACATAAATTGTCATGTTGCATGCTTCTGCCCGTAGGAATTTGGTCATATCCTGATCATACAACATCGCCCTGGTTGCTTCAACAATAGTCTTGTTCTTCCTTTCTGCTACTCCATTCTGCTCTGGATTATAGGGAGTTGTCCATTCTCTTCTGATGCCTTCCCTTGCGCAAAAATCAGTGAAGTCCTTGTCAATGTATTCTCCACCACTGTCTAAGCGTAACACTTTTATCCTCTTTCCTGTCAGATTCTCAACTAGAGCCTTGAACTCTTTGAATCGACTAAAAACCTCATCCTGGTTTTTAGAAAGTAAATCCAAGTTTTTCTGGAATGGTCATCAATGAAGGTGACGAAGTATTCGGCACCACTAAGAGCTTTTGTGGACATTGGTTCGCAGATATCTGAGTGTATCAATCCCTAAACACTCTTAGCCCTATTGTTACTTCTGGAATAAGCCGCTTTGGTGTACTTGCCTAGTGTGCACCCTTTGCATACATCGTCTTGTTTGGTACTTAACTCTAGAACCCTTGTGACGGTTCTTCCGAGAATTCTTAGAGCTCCATGGTGTAAATGTCCCATCCTCCTATGCCATAGTTCATTAAAAACATTTCCCCATTGTTGCCCATTAGTGCCATTGGAGATTCTAGCTGTAACTTATACAGCCTGTTACTTCTGACTCCAATTTGAGCCTTCTTTTCCCAACTCGGGTGTTTAATGAAGAAAACATCATAGCCCTGACTCCAATTTGAGCCTTCTTTTCCCAACTCGGGTGTTTAATGAAGAAAACATCATAGCCCTTGTTTTCTAGCTGAGATACAAAGAGTAAGTTCATCCCAAATCCCGGGACATGCAGCACATTGGTTGCTTGAAGTTGATCCCCTGCTTTTGTTTGAAAGACTACAGTACCTCTTCCTACGAGGGTACATTTTGACTTATTTCGCATGGTGATTTGGAAGTTCATCTGTTCTTCCTGATAATTCGAAAACATTCTCGTATTCTTGTCATGTGCGCAGAAGCTCTACTATCAATATACCAAACTCAGAGGAGGCATAACTTGCTAAGCTAGTGACTTCTTCTTCCAGTCTGGAAGCTAACATAGAATAATCGTGATCCATGTTCTTCATGCTTTCCTCTTTCCCTAGAGAACTACGTGAGTCCTTCTGAGTCGCTGCCCCGACATTATGCTCCTAACGCGTAGCAAATTCTCTAATCCTATTGCCTGATCTCAGCTCCGATACCATGTGAAAATTTCTAATACGAAATTCCACTGTAGTAACTGATTTATTTCTCCTACTTATCTTCCACAATAAGTTATTTACAAAAACCCTTCAGTAAACATTAAAATAAATTTTACTGCAGTTATCACATAATAGCATAGTGAAAATAACAGTGATATACAAGCACAAGAATCAATCATATCAATACAGTTATTTTGGAAAATTGTCCCCGGAAAAACCCAATGCGGGAAAACCGGTGCAACAGATGGGGGCTTATTTATTAATCTTCAGCAACAATCTCTTTACAAGGAATGATTCTACAGAATATTGAGACACTTATGATAGAAACATCTAAGACAATTTTCCTACCTAGAGAAGTTTTGACACCCCAGAGACCCTCTGTCCTTCTTTGCGTTACTTTTGTGTGAGGCCTGCGCGAGGACTGCATCTCCAACTGAGTTGTCTCTCCGATCTTCCTTCTACGATGTCTCTAGGATGCTCTACACCTTCTCCTCAGTCTCTGATTGATGCTAATGCCCTCTTCTTCCTTCACCCTGCCACTCTCCCTCTAAAATCGAACTCCTCCTCCTTGAGAATCGATTTCCCTCGGGTTACTAAGTATTCGCGTTGTGTCTCCAAATGACTCTCAAGTCTTCTCTTATACTTTTCCTGTTAATGAATCAACGGTCGAGATTAAGTCTCTTATCAATAGATATTATTAAAATAGACTTGATCCTCATCTCTTAGAAGCTTATCACCCATATCTTTATTAATACCCATTAATATTTTTATTTTCCTAAGTTTAGACTTAGGAACCCCATTAAAAATATTAATTATTTTCATAACTCATCATCCGAGTGGAATTTCGCCAAACAATTTATGGGTCTTGGAGATCTAATGTATTCTAGCCCCTCGACAAAATTTCAGAGCTAGATCACATCCGATGCCACCCAAAATCAACAGATCAAAGGTTGTCTATAACATGTACGTCACACAATGGGAGTATTCACCAAATGGATTAGAGAATAATTCAATTTAATTCATCTTTCTATACAACATAAATCAGAAAAGGTCATTTCTGCCCTTGTTTCCTACATATAAAATATCATCAATGGCCCTTCTTCCTAAACTCAAATTCTCATCTCTACATCTTTTCACTATTTTATTTAAACTGATCACTGTACTATTGTCATACAACTGATGTGTATGTTTTTATATACTTCCACATTGTCCTCCTGCTTACTCCAAAGCACAAGGATTAATATTTGATGTTAACAATTTGGCTAGAGGTTTACTTGTTGGTACCTAATTTTTCTCTAACATACATGCAAGTATCCATTTTAATAAACTTTTATCCATCTCACCAGCATGTGCAAACTTCTACGCCTGCTATTCTTGAAGGTGAAATGCAAAGCTTGCAAGATTCATATGTTAAGCCAAAAGAGAAGAAGACATAATGGTGGGAAAATATGAGAACATAGAATTCCAGAAATATGGCAGCTTTAATCACATAACAAACTGTTTTTGTAATGAATAGTCATCTTCAAAGGAAATGACTGCTGTTTCCCTGTCCATTTAAGAAGCCGGAGCTTGGGTGCAATGTTCACTTCCAACTTCTTCAAGCAATTCATTCAGTTCAGTTGTTGGTGTTTTAAGCCTCCTTACACATGTCTAGGAACTTAACATTGCCCTTTCAGGAAAACTAATATAAAAAGAAAAAATGCGTTGAGCCTGAAACACCTCCTTCCATGGAACTCCTTGTAGGAGGCCTGCCCAATATCAAAATCCTCACACTATGTTCCTTTACAAAGAATTTTCTTTAGGTAGAAAATAAATTACCACATACCACATTCTCATCCAGAATCATAATTTTCAGGTCAATGTTCCAATACAAGAATTACGATGCAGAATTTGGAAAGTAGTGTCAAAAGAGATGACATATGGAAAACATCCCATTTGTAAGGTCAATTTCTTATAAAAAATCTCTGAGAATATCCCATTCCTGGAAAGTTCTTTGCATGGGCCACCATCACCTGCACAAGCACTTTAAGTTAGAAGCCAAAGGCATTTATGGCAAAAAGATAGAATAACAGGTAAATGTGAAAGTTACGGAACTCTGACTGACATATATGCATTCCCTGAATGTGCAAAATAGTTGGATCTGCCAAATTATTATTGTCAATTAACATGAACTCTGCAATATAGTATCAAATTCTAAGAGGACTATAATTTAGCATGCTATCACCAAAATTACTTTGAAATAGTGAATGCAAATTTATACTCTAACAATGAAGAGACAGAAAAGAATGTGCAAGATAGAAATATTGATAAAAAGTACCGTTTGCATGTGTCAGTATTGCTGGCATTGAGAGAAAACATCCACTTTCCCTTCCTTCTTGTAGGATTTGTTAGGCTTCTCTTCATTGAATATAGGAACCCAAGATCCTTCTGGACCATTCAAAACCCATCGAACTTTTGTAGGCCTCCTAATAGTATCTGGGTTAATTGCATTTTGCACCGCAGCTGAGAAATGAAGGTGTGATATAGGTGTACCAGTTGGTATGCTTAAATTATTAACAGCTCCCAACTGAGGGGTAAACCTAAACGTTGGAGATGGGAAGGAAGTCAAAGGAGAAGTACATTTATTGGCAACAAGTAAATCAGAATTATGAGTTATGGAGGATGGAATAGTACAGGGAGTGGATGGGAGCAAAGAGGCACAGGAAGCACTATATGGTGAAATTCCATCAATATTTGAAGCACTTGGATAGATCTTAGATAATGTTCCAGATAAGCTTTTAGTTTCATCTCCAAATTCTCTTTCAGGTTTCATTTTAGGCCTTGATTTATACCTGTCCAGTTTCCCTTTCTCCAGAAAACTCGACACTTCTTTCCTGGTCCGAAATTGGCGCAATGTGACTGGATCATGGTAATACTACAAAGCAAATAGTATTGTAACCAATGTTACATTTAACGTTATCGGGAATTTATTGCCAAGGGTCCAAAATATAAATTATTGAAAATATCAGGGAAATATTAGAAATATTGTAAGTTATCAGGAAACTTTAAAAAAAATATAAAAACAATCATTTTTTTCAAAGTTTTAAACATTAACATCAAACAAACACCATTGCAGGATCAAGTGAAAAACTACATGATCGCATCGATTCTCACTCGCATCACAAAGCTCATTAAGAACCTGCTCAAAATCTCTTGTCATCATATATTAAGGGAGAACAACGCAGCGGTAGATGGACTGACAAATGAAGGATCCAGGCTAGCTCTTGGAACTATAACGAAAAATGGGGATTTAAGCCCAGCAACCATTCCCTAAGGTTTCTTCCCCCTCAAAGTTATGATATCAATTTGCTTGGATTCTCTACAAAATCTCAGGAACCTCAGGATTGTATTCAGATCAAGTAATGGACAAGGACAAGGACAATTGTTTTGGACAGCAGTCAAAAGACACAGATCCCAAATGATTTAACTTTTGTTCATGTTTTATAAAGCAATCTGCATTTTGAATATCTTTTATTGGATATACACTTTAAATGATAGAAATTATGTAGAAACAGAAAGATTAGGAGATTAGTTATTAGATGATAGAATACATATAATGCTACTTAGAGAATTTTTTGAAACAGGAGGTAAGTATTTATTGCAATCTGTAACATTTTCCCATTTTGGCCACCTATAATATATTCACCAGTTTTGGGTAAAAAAATAAAACATCAAACAAACACATTGCTACATAAATATGAAAAATAAAATTCTTATATAAGATGCATAAAATGCCAAGTGATAGATTGGACATTGATACTGAAATATGATCTCTGTACTGAGTCATAAGTTTTGACAAGATGATACAAAAATTAATATCACATCAAAACAAAAAAAAAATATCATACGAGATGAATCATGACAATGTAAACAACATATTTCCCCTTTTATTGATGGAAAATGGTCAAAGCATCCTCAACAATTGGACCCAAAACTGGAAAACTTGATCTAGACCAGAAACAAAAAAAAGCCATACCAAAAGACAAGTCGACCAAAAATACATAAAATATTCAAATCTTGCAAAAGAACATGTATATTCATGTGCATCCACATGCATCCTATATACAAAGGTACAAAGTGTTAGAAAATCGAAAAGGTAGAAAGATTTTCTTACATTAATAATTACTTGTGATATTATTATTTTCTTATTAACTTCTTTGTGTTTTTCCTTTATCTACTTCTCATCAAGCAATTATCAAAACAAAACATGAAGATCATGGACACCATATGTAGGCACTCAGCCAGGGCTAAAACCCCTATATAGGGGAAAACCTAGTCAAAGAAGTCTTACTTCAGTGGATTCAAAATGAGATAGACCAAGACCTTAGACCAACAAGCCTTCCTCCTCCACCAAGTCAGCGTTCCAAGATGATTTAGTAGTCTCTTCTTATCCAACAACTTCAACGCAGCTACAATCCAGATACAATCCAAAAATTCGACTTCCCAGCTACAAAATTTCAACCTTAGCTTTAGAATTTCAGCCCAACTTCAGCTCTACAGTTTTCAGCCCCTCCAGCAGTTTCACAGCTTCACACATGAGAGAGAGAGAGAGAGAGAGAGAGAGAGAATTTCAACTTCTTATGCTTGAGAGAGACCGCCTCCTCCTTTGCTAGCCCCTTCCTCTTCTCTCCTTGAAATTCACACTTTTTTCTGGCCCCATAAGTTGCAGATCGAACTTGATGAGTGTGACTGACAAATGAGGTCGAGTTCTTGCCTTTATATAGGAGTTTCTGCCCCTTTAGGCCGACTTATCTAGTTTGAGGCCAACAAGAGGCCTAATTGACCTATTTTACAATAAACTAAATTTCTTTCTTAACAATAAATCCCAAGAAGGGCCTTTTACAATATGACATGGACAAGGACACTTAACATAAACCCTAGAAGCCTTCAATGGAGGCTCTAACCTAAAAACAATTGACCCAAGCATGAAACCCATGCTTTAATAAGTCAATTTATTTAATAATAAAAATTATTTTTCTTTCTTTTGACAAATATATTTCATTATTACTCAAATATAATTATGAAGACCAACACTAGCTACATTCTTTAACACAAAGTCCCTCGTGTATTAACCAAAATGGCACTAAGTGCAATCCATCTGTGAACTAAAATATATAAACAGAGAAGCTCTAAGTGGCCTTGTGTCTTAAAAAGAAATGCTACAACAATTAGCTACATAACATCAAAATAATTGCCAACACTGAGATCGCATCATCAATATCACCCTCTAAGCATTCAAATAAGATAGAAAAAGCTTAGCATGCCTAATCAGCGATTTTGCTTCAGTGAAGGGTACATTTTTCCTAAGGTTGTGATAGAGGAGTTCAACAATCAATGCCACCAACTTCGAGGTACATATAAGGCTTGGTGATATTTATTAAATGTCAGTTAAAATACTCTCATACATGATAGAATTTAGTGGAAACGTTCCATTCCTGCCAATCCTGAAAATTGTTGATCTACAAAATTTTAAATGGAATCTAAAATTCTACTTTCTCCATATGAAGTCCACTAAGGTTGGAACTACTCTCAAACATCCTAAAACAATTAATAGTAATGTTAAAAAATTAACTAAAATGATGAAAATGAAATATAAAGGAGAATTTAAGAATTTAATATAAACATTAATTACTAAGGTATGCATTTCATGACATGAATCATGTGGAGCGAAAACAATATATTTCCCCTTGTTTTCTTGATGGAAAATAGTCACAATATCCTCAGAGCTCAATCCCCTAGCTAAATTTTGCAAAACAAGTGTTAAATGACCAAGAATTTGGTTATAAAGTAATATTGATGCAAACCAAGTGATAATTTCCAAATTATCACTATAATCACTGAAATTATTGCAATAGTTTCAGAAATTATCGCAATAATTTTAAAACCTCAAATTATCACAATATATACAAGCGATAATATCTCCACTTTTACACATGAGTGTATGTTGGGACGGTCGGGGCGGTCGGTTTTCACACCCCCCGACCGGTATCGAATCCTGCCGAGGCTGCGATGCAGCATATGAGACATATATTGCTTCTTCAAAGGGGTTCGCCCTCCCCTGAAAAAAAATATCTCCACTTTGGATTTTGGAGACAATATCACAATAATTCCGATATTTTCGTGATAAGGGGAACATTAGTTGTAACCCTCAAATTTACTAGGAAATAGTTTTGAAAACAATGTACTTCAAAATTGGACAATTCTTTCCAATAGTCCATTTTATATTTTTATTGTCATAAGATGTGTTACAAACAAATAATAAAAACAATGCAAGGAATTGATCCCTTTGAAAAACACTGGATTAGTTTAGTAGGGTACGCTGTTTGGAAAACATCGGATTAACTTGGTAGGGTAATATATTTGGAAAGTATTAAGCATCGTGCATACTCCTACTGGAAGCCATAAATGGATCATAGTGTTTAAGCTGGCTAAACTAGAATTAGAACTAGCTAGTTAGGCCAACCAGACCTTCAAAAGCAGTAAACCGAGCCTCAAACAGAACTGGGGACTCATTCTCGTTGACATGTTATACACCACTATTTTTAGCAATGCCATTTTTTAGACATGCTATAGTTGGCAGTAATCTCATAGAAGTTCCTTTCATTTTCCATATTTCCTAATTTTTAGGAATCGAGCTACTCGTTTTTCCATGGCTATGTTTAGCATTATTATTTTTGGTAGGTACAGGCTCTAGATTCCTGGCTCTAGTGTGCAGCCATGAATTGAGAAAGTGGAGGTGTTCTCATTGTGATACGTGGCAGCCATTGCTAGGGCTGTCACTTAAGGCAAACCCTAGGTCGAATTTGTTCTCAACATTTCCATCTTCAAATCTTATTTCAACCTCTTTGGTATATTTCACAGAATCATCATCTCACGGCTTGAGTTTTAATTTTACCGATGGATGATCCTTGCCAATCTTGGACACCCTAATTTGCCTTGCTAAAATTGCTAAACTGAAACCCTAAATGGAATTATCTTTGACCTGTTCAATCTCTTCATTCAGTTTGCATGTGGGTTAACTTGGTCTCCTACTTCATGTCTGCTAGTGCTAATTTAGAAAAATTAATATTGTTGACAAGGCAGGCTTGACATTCTCAAACCTAGATCAACGTCCTTATAATTAGAGTTTAGTTTGCATTAGCTACATTCATTTAATGGAGGTGGTGTTTATTTTGGTGGCATAAAATTTTGAGAATAAGGGCATGCTAGTTTATTTCCATGAGTGAAGAGCCATATATGTGGCAATAATATAGCTGCAGTGGATGTTTATTGGCAGGTTTATGAGTCGACAGCGACAACAGCCTATTAAAACCTGTGATCTAGACAGGGTCAGTCTTGAGACGATGATTTTAAAGGATTTTCTTGACAAGTGGCAGTGTAAATACAGTTTTGCAGCAGATCAGCTTGTCATCTTGCAGTCATCCGTAAAATTTCTCTTAAAACAGGGGAATTGTTTAATTTTGACTTGTTATAAAACAGAATTTCTCAAAGCAGTTCTAGATTCATAGACTGCAGATGGCTTGACAAGAGGCTACCATGGTAGTGCACTGAAGGCATTGATACTTAAGTTGTATTTAGCAAAGTGATAGGTTTCCAGCATTTCTACCGTGCATAAACAATGTCCAGCAGTCTTCCATTCCTTATGCCAAAGCATAGCAGTAGTCCTGTGCTCTATTTACTAGCTTGTGTTGGTGGTTAGTCTTCTCTAAATAGTCACATGACAGCACTGTTTTAGTTATTTTGGCAACTTTTATGTGAATCCTAAGGTAGCAGCAGTTGCAATAGAAGGATTGTTATCAGTCAATGGTGGGGAGGCATCACAAACTAACAGTGCAACCTTCATGTAGTGTGAAGGAGCTATTTTTTTTGTTCTCGGGGAATTGACAACTGGGCCAGTCTTGTACTCACGTGACACGGGGTCGATTTGTACCTCTACCACTATAACCCCTAGGTAGGTCCTCATTGCCTCCAGCACAAGGCCACGGGTTAAGTTAACATTTGGGGGATTTGAACATGGGACCTTGTACTCACATTTACTTTACATTTTCGCAGGCTTGCCAAGTGAGATCCCTCGTGGGGGGGGGGGCTGTGTGAATGACCTATTTTACCACATAGTATTCCAGAATCCAAACAATAGCTAGGTTGACAGCATGCGGTCTGTTTACAAGTAGTTAGGCTCACATGCATGGGATTACAGTTCTAAATCAACCTTTAGTGCATGGCTAAGGAATACCAGTTTGAAGTTTTGAGATTTCTATATGAGATGAGTGAAGAGGTCAGAAAAGGAGAGATCATTCAGGGAACAGTCTACAGTACAGTCTCCATTCATCCATTTTCCAGCCTTTGTTTCATTGCTTCCTTCACTGTGTGCACTGCTCATTATGCAGTCAGTTTCGCATTTCTGATCACGATTCAAACAGAATTTTGATTAGCATACAGGTATGGTTCGATTATGTTGTGTCTTTATGGCAGTGTTGATAATATCGTTCTCGGAAAAATATCAGCGAGGGTCCTGAAAAAATCTTTTTGGCAATATCGGCGAAAATATCGGCAAAATGTTGGAAAATATCAGCGAACAAAAAACATTTTTTTCAAATTTTTGAACATATAAAGCAATAATGATATTTAGCTGAAATTTTCAAAATATGGCAATATTTAGCCAAGATTTTCAAAATAGCGCGATATTTTGCCGAGATTTTCAAAATAGTGCGATATTTTGCCGAGAATTTCAAAATAGCGCGATATTTTCAAATCTGAAAATATCGTGATATTTACTTGCCAAAATATCGTTTTTCTTGAAAATCACGCGATATTCGCAATATTTCGCGAAATATCGCCAATATTATCAACACTGCTTTATAGATCTTTGAGTCTCATGCTTGAATAATCATGTTGTGTTACAGTGGTCTGGGTAGCCTTCATGCCCTTATTTTGATCTTATATTCACTTAAGGTGCATATATGTTTCTTTTTGTCAACTTCTACAATTGTTCTTCTACAGGGTTCTTACAACTAGTATGGCTACTCAATCAAAACTAATAAGAGGGAAATCAAACACAACTATTCTTCCAATCTGAGACCTGTTACCCACCAAAATGGGTAACCCCATGGGAGAAAAACTTTTTCTCATATCTTGGACAGCTAGCCAGCCAACAGCCCTACACATTGCTCAGTGATGATGATATACCACATTCCTCTGCCAATTGCACCAATCATACACCTCTCACCATGCAACATTCCACTTGAATGAAGGCGGCCTACCACTCAGCAGGTACTTTAACCATTTTGCGATGAAGTGATTCTATTTAATGTTTTCGGTATTTTAACATGGATAAAGGGGTGATCGGGAGGGGTTAGTATTTAGCCCTAGTCCAATGGGACCTCCCCTAAGGCCTTAGGGTTATATGAGGGGCACTACTTGGGAAACATTGATTGAGGTAGTGTGTCTATTACCATTCCATACATGGCATTTTTTATCATTCCCCGGATACCACCTCCATCCTTCAGGTTAACTATCATATGTTCATAGGGATTTGGCGCTCACACATCCACATCCCTAAGCATGGCTTAAAACTTTTCAATGGAGGTTGATGTAGCTACAAGAATGAAAAAGCATAAAATGGTCACAACAAATGAAAAAGTGAAGTTAAAATGTAAAAGATGGCCATGACATAATTAGTGCGAGGGAAAAATCCTAGCATGGTCTCTACCCCCTCATTGGCCATCACCTAGTTCCTGAGCATTTACGAATGGTCCACTTTGATGCATCTATGGTTTATTGTCCCTAATGAATGGTTTTATTTCACTTGAATTTGAGATGATTTTTCCAGGTGGTTTGCACATAACAACTAAGGCCTTGAGAGCACACTACTCCATTCCTATTCCACATGATGCCTAGGCCATACTACACTTCTGGAGAGCATGAAGACCTTGTAGATGCAACGTTGCCCTTCAACAACAGAGAATTTGGCACTTTGATGATCTTATCAATTGATGGACAACCTAGAGCACCCTCAAATGCCAAAACGATGAGCAACACATCTTTCCTAGCATCAAGGATTCTTGATGATGTACCCAGTGGAACCAACATGCCCCCAGTCTAGCCTTGACACTTCTTGATGGGAATGACTTGATCTGGGCCCAAATGATGTTAGAATCCCAAGATGATTACAAAGGGATTGTAGCACCTGATGGAACTCCAACACTAGAGAGAGAGTATACGACGTTGTCTAGATGGCACCAATAGAGATGATGCAAGGCACCCAGAGTTCACTTTTGGACACATGGAGATGCTTTGAGGCTTGATTTGAGGAATTTTCCTCAAAATGAGGCTGATCATAATGCTTAGAGACACATCCAACCCTTCAATTGTACTTTTGAAGCATTTTGAGACCTAAAATGGCATGACATCATGCTTAGAGAGCTTACGACTCATACGAGTGGGCATATGTTGGCGTATTTTATTTCATTGAGCAATTGGGTTGGCTTGTAACCCATTTACTTTGTGTAGACTAGTGATGCAAACATCAACATCCAAATAATATCAGCGAGGGTCCAAAAATGAAAAAATCGTAAAAATCAGGAAAACAATGGTAAAAAAAGAAAACATTAACAACAATATAAAAATGCAAAAAAAATCATTTTTTCAATCTTTTTAGGATCTGAAGCATCCAAAACATAAAATAAATGCATTGACACATAAATATGAAAATAAAACTAATATATAAGATGTATAAGATGTCTAGTGCTACATCACACATAACAATGAATCATGTCATAAATCTAGAGTCCTAACTCAACCTCATATCAATAAAAAATATAATAAATGTATATCATATCATGAGTCATATACAATGAAATTAGATATGTAAACCACTAAGTTCTAACTAATGATTTCCTCTACCCCTTTTATAAGAAAAAGTGATGGCTTTTCCTCTAGATGAAGAAGTCCCTTGGGTTGGCATTGGACTTTGATGTACTCTAGAAGAAGTAGGAGCTGGTAGACTACGTGCTTTATTAGTGACCATTGTAGGTGGTGTCGCGTTAATTTTAGATAACAAAGGTATGTTCTATGCTTTAGAGCAATTTACTTCAACTTTTCTTATAAGCCCAATATCAAATTCCAAATTAGCAATCACATTAACATTGATAGTAAATGCAGATAAAACATAAAAAATAAGCAAAAGACAACCCAAGACAAGAGGACACAATATTTGGCAGATGCCAGGGAAAAACCAATGTTATTGGAACCGAACCGGTCATCGAACCAAAAAACCTTGTGGACCGGGAACCGGTCGAAACTGGACTGAACCCAGCCAAAAAAAAAAAAACAAAAAAAACCAATTCACCCAAAATACATAAAATATTCATATTTTAAAGAAAAACAAATATATTCATGTACATCCATATGAATCCAAACCATTTATACACAAATATGCAAAAGTTCTCATTTATATAGCAAGTAATAGTGCATATAACCAAAATAGTATTTAGTGCAAAACATCATTGAACCAAAAATGTTACAAACATAAAGAAGCAGGCTCTTAAAGGCCTTTATAGTCCAAAATAACATGCTAGATCATAGTATTATACTACATCCTACAATGCTACAAGCTACAGCTATAGCAAATCAATGATCAAATCATCAATCATCATCCCCCTCATCCTCATCTAAAGAATGAGTAGCATCCAAGTCTGCAATGGGATTACGGCTTGATTCGCCTGGCCTTGAAGCTGCGACTGGTGCTTCTGATATATCTGCCTTTGCCTCTTCCACCAATTGCAAAAACCACTAATGAAAACCCAAAAATATCTGGGAAAAAATATATCTTTGAAGTAGCTCAAAAATATTCCAACCCAATAGCTCTCCAAGACTCCAATCAGCTCTTCAAATCTACAAAAAATATCCTTCAAAACAACCTTGCAAAAAACTCTCCAAATTCTCCTCTCCAAACTTAGCTCAAGAAATGCAAGAGACGAATGAATAGTGTGAGTAGAATAGAGGGGGTGGGGGTGTTTAAATAAGCTTTGGGGGGGCTAGATTAGGTTTAGAATTTAGAAAAAATAATAAATAAATAAAAAACCCAAAAAAAATGAAAAAAAATCAATTTGTTGGCCTGCCTGGCCGCACGGCCGTGGGGCCCGCGGGTTGGCAAGAACCAATTTGGAACTGGTCTGAACCAGTTAGGGCCGGTTTTGCTAGAACTAGTTCGGTTCTGATAACACTGGGAAAAACCCCAATGTGGGGAAAACCCTTTGATCAATCCTTCTTATTATTCTTCAAAAATTTAGCAAAGACAAAGAGTACATAATACAAAATTTACTTGCCCAAACACTGTCAAAACTGTCTAGTAAAAAATCAATCAACATGATGCCCTTACCAAAAAGTCAACGTTGGTTAAACCAATAGACAAAGTCCTCCAAATGAGCCCGGTAAAACCCAGTCAACTCAACCTCCAAAAACTAACAAAAGCAACCCAAAACAGTCCTGAAATATTCAATCAAACTCGGTCAACGCAGGTCAACATTGCTGTCACTGCAAGTCAAACTACTACAATTTCCTGGATTTCTATGCCAGGAGATGCAGACTCAAGAGATTGGATTTTCTACCTGAAAAACAAAGTCAAAGGAGATGGTTTGACCCTTGGTCAATGCTGGTCAACATCCCTGCGATTGGCCCAAAACAGATCTATGATTTTCTGTTTGTAATTCCAGTCAACGCATGAAGAAGAGAGATGCTCATGTTTGTTGTACGAACCAATGAGAAGAAGAGAGAGAAATATGTGTTGAAGTGTGTTCAAATGAGGAAAAGGCATCTCCTATTTCAACACAACGTTGAGGGTGAAGAGATATCTGTTGGGCTTTATGAGCCTGCATTTGACTAGAGTCGACCTTGACAAATTCTCCATAGAAGAAATAAATTCATAATTCCATTTCTACTTGTCATAATAAGATGATCTTTAGGTCAATCTTGCACCTCTTAGAAAGAGGAATCCAATAAAAACAGCATCTCCATGATATGAGTTGTTTAAGGTGGAGTTTGGCCCTAGTTTCCAATTTTAACACTCCCTCTCAACTAGGGAGAAATCCACCTGCCAAACCATTTGAAAATATGTCCCATCTCTGTCATCCTTGCTCTGCTCTACTCTGCTCTGTTGAACCATGAAGAAATAATGAAGAATAAATGATCGAGAGTGTATCATACCACTCTCCACTCAACCAAAGTCAGTCTCCAGTGATCCCAGATCAATATCAAACATCCTAGCATAGGGAGTACGGTAGTACACGATGCATCCATCAGTAGTACTACGGTCCTTATCCTCATTTCCCAACTCATTGGCCAGATGAGAGGTACTTCGCATGAGTCCCAGACTATGGGTAGGATGTATCGGCAGGAGAAGGTGAACCACTCATCCTATGCATATATCAACCATCATGGGGTATCACAGGGGAAGGTGAACCACTCACACTGTACACAAGGCACCACTAGGTGAAGGTGAACCACTCACCCTATGGTCGTTCATAGCTCCAAGAAGTACCCCAAGCCCCCGGAGCTCCCATAGCTCAATATCCAACTCAAACGGCACCCTCATAAGAGGGTCTTTCCATGACTCCAAGTAGTTCACGTAAGATTAAGAATTTGACCTTCCCCAAGGGCTTCGTAAAAATATCAGTGACCTATTCATCAGTCCCAATGTGATGGAGCCTTATTGCTCCCCGTTGCAGCATATCCCGAATAAAGTGGTACGTGATATCAATATGCTTGGAGCGGTCATGAAACATGGGATTCTCAGAAGGACGAATCCCACTTTGGTTGTAGTAGATCACATTGGTATCCAACACATGCCTAAACAACTCGCTAAAAAGCTTCCTCAACCAAACCGCTTCACAGGAGGTAATACTAGGAGCAATATATTTGGCCTCGGCAGTGCTCAAAGAAACCAATTTATGCTTCCTGCTCATCCAAGATATCGAAGTAGAACCTAGTG
Organism: Pinus taeda; assembly: GCA_000404065.3. Taxonomy (NCBI): domain Eukaryota; kingdom Viridiplantae; phylum Streptophyta; class Pinopsida; order Pinales; family Pinaceae; genus Pinus; species Pinus taeda. The sequence goes on from APFE031268916.1 coordinate 59,109, forward strand.
AGAAACAACATCCCAATGTGCTCTTACGAACCACCACATTACTAGCCCAGTCAGCATCGAAATAACCATGTTGCCTCACATTCCCGGTAGTGTATCTCAATCCATAGGTGATTGTGCCCCAGATATATCTCAAGAGATTCTTGCCAGCAATCCAATTTATGTGAAGAGGGTCGACCATAAATTGACTCAATGTATTCACTACAAAGAATATGTTCGAACGGGAGTTCAACGACAACATCAGGGCCCCCATGAGATGACGCTACTCAGAAGAATTTCCCAAATCGGGCCCAACAGCACTTCCGCATAGTTTCTTGAAGTTAATTTCATTCGAAGTAGTCACGGACTTACAATCCACCATCCCAAATATTTCAAGTAGCTTCACAATGTATTTTCCTTGGCAAAGGAAAATCTCACCTGCCTTTTGCCAGACCTCCAAGCCTAGGAAGTAGTGCATCAATCCTAGGTCCTTCATCTCGAATTTGGAAGCCAACTCCCTCTTGCAATGATAAATAAGAGGATCTGCACCTATCAAAAAGAGATCATCCACATAAAGTACCAAGATGAGAGGTCTATCATTTTCAACCTTGAAATAAAGGCTCAAATCAGCTTCACTTCTTGTAAAATCCAACTTCATCAGATAGTTGTTGATCCTCTCATACCAAGCACGGGGAGCTTTCTTCAACCCATAGAGGGATTTCTTCAACCTGCATACATGTGTCTTTCGATCTAGAACTTTGAAACCCTCAGGTTGTTCTACATAGATTTCCTCCTTAAGTGAACCATGCAAGAAGGCGATCTTGACATCCATTTGATGTAAATTCCATCCTTTAGAGGCAACAAGGGCAATGATCGAATAGATGGTGGTATATCGAGAAACTGGTGCAAATATCTCATCATAGTCCACACCTTCCTTCTAAGAGAAGCCTCGAGCAACAAACCTGGCCTTGAATTTTTCAGCACTCCCATCAGCTCCATGCTTGATCTTGTGAAGCCATTTTGAGGTAACAACAGAATTGTCCTTGGGTCTAGGGACCACATCCTAGACATCATTCTTCATAATCGACTCATACTCTTCGTTCATAGCATCCTTCCAAACTAGGTGCTTCACATCTTCTTCGAATGTGCAAGGCTCAGTTTGAACAATGGTGCTTATGGCAGCTAAGTACCCTTGGTACCTATTCGGCTTCTTACTTTCACAGAATGTCCCCCTTTGTGCAATATGTCTCTCGACATCTTCAAGAGCGTCCCTAAGCCATGAGGATCTCCTTTTTGAGGAGGGTTCATGGGGATTTGGATCAATGGGATCCATCGGTCCTTCAGCATCGGGCATCGGCTCATCCTGCGGTTCTCCCTGCTTTCCTGTATCTTCTTCTTTGTCCTTCCTTGGAAGGTTCCTAGTCTTCCCAAGGGCAACATCTTCATCAAAGGTGACATCATGACTTATTTCCATTTCTCTTTGACCAGGAACATAGATTCTATATGCCTTTGAAATTTCATTGTAGCCCACAAATATTCCTTTCTTCCCAGATGCATCCAATTTGCTTCTCTTTTCTTTCGGCACATGAAAATACACGAGGCTAGCAAAAATTCTAAAGTGAGAAACATCAGGTTTCTTACTATTGAAAACTTCTTAGGGAGTTTTGGAGTCTAATGCTTGATGAGGGCATCTATTTTGAACATACACGGTAGTGTTGGCAGCTTCTCCCCATAGGAACTTCGGAAGGCTTTGATCATGAAGCATGACACGAGTGGCTTTTATAATGGAACGATTCTTTCTTTCAGCAACTCCATTTTGCTCAGGAGTATATGCGGTAGTAGTCTCCCTCTTAATGCCATCTTCCCTATAATAGTCATTGAACTCATTTGATTCATATTTGGTTCCATTATCAGTCCTCGATATTTTGATCTTCTTCCCTGTTTGATTTTCGACCAAGGCTTTGAAAGAGCAGAACCATGTGAACACTTTGTCCTTCTTTTTCAAGAAATAAATCCCAGTTTTGTGAGAGAAGTCATCCACAAAGATAGCATAATATAAATATCCTCCCAAAGATGTCACGGGCAACATACCAGATAGATAAGAACCAGATGTAGTCTTGCTATCACTTGAGGGGAGTAGTCCCCTTGTATGTTTTCCTTTGGCACATCCCTAACAAACACCTTTAGGTTATACTTTAAATTCGGGCATACTTGTCACCATCCTTTTACATCGAGTAGGGATTTATAATGAAGATGAACAAACCTTTGGTGCCATAATTCGGATTGAAGAGATGTGTCACAAGACATAGCTCTCAATGGACTTCCTCCAACTTGATATAAGTTGTCAACCCTGAATCCAATAGTAAATGATTTTTTGAAATTTCCTTTCCAAACACGTACCTTTCCATCAATGAATGCTACCTTGAATCCTATGTCCTCCATTGCCGAGATAAATACCAGGTTCTTCTTTAGATCGGGTACATATAGTACTTGTAGATGAATGGTGTTACCTTGATTCAATTGAAGAGTAACATTCCCAACTCCTTTCATGGGATAGGTGGCATTGTCTCCAAGAATGATTTCCAAATTTGTATAGTTTTCTATCAGGTTTGAAAGAGCCTCCTTATACCCAGTGAAGTGCCTTGAGGCACCACTATCAATCAACCAATTTCCTAAGGTATCCAAAGGATAGGCAGAAGAGAGGGTAGATATAAGATAAAATTCTTTTTGCTTGTTATTTACAACATTAGATTCATCATACCTGTAGTTTCTTGATCTTTTTGGAGGTTGACCATTTCCATGTTGAATAGCAGGAGCATTCACTTTTCCTTTGTTGTTGAACCTGTTAGTGTCGGTCTTAAGCCCTCCATCAGTGATCAATTGCTCTTTGCATATGCATGGTTAGGTCTCTCATCAGTGTCAATTTTGCATCCCGCTAGGCATGCCATAAC
>APFE031268921.1:19067-58633 GCA_000404065.3 Pinus taeda
TAATAAATTTATTATTTGATTGAGAGATTTTCTTTAAAAGAAGTAATTTAGGTTACATAAATAAATTATATTCTTGTTCCAAAAAATAAATAATTTCAAAGGTAATTAAAAACAATAGGTATTTAATTATTGAATTAATAACTAAATATATACAAGAATTATTTATTAAAGGTATGTTAATTTATGTAAAACTTTACTACTTACTATTGATGTAATATTAAATCATTTTTCTGCTTATAAAAATTATTAAATTTATCACTTATTAATACTATTCAAAAGAGTTTAGATTTGTGAAATTGGCATGATTTATAATAAATATATATATGTTATTTATAAAAATCTAGAAAGGCCATACTTATTACCACTAGATTAAGGAGCTGAAAATAACTCACTCAGTGGAAGAAATCACAAATCGAAATACAATGACAATAACCTAAATATAAGTATACATCATAATATAGATACCCTAATAATAATGATGCTATGAGCAAACTAAATAACACTGAACCAGGAAAAGGACCTTCATCAAAAACTGGAAAAAATCAAAAAGGATTAATGAATATACATTACTAATATTAGTAAACTCGAAAAGAAAAAACTGACCGACCTAGAAGAAAGCATCCTAAGACAACAGAGCGGGGATCCAACTTCTACTGACCTTCCACCCATCATCTCTGTTGAGATTGTTGGGTCTTCTCAATTTCAATAGCTTCCCTTAACTTGCGATGATGGAACAAAGATATTTTTTATGTGATTTATGCCGAAGCTCTTCTTATAACTATGACAGATCGCAGAAGTCTCAATTCTACAACCTTACATTCCCTAGAACACTTTAGCACTCCCTAGCTGTCATGCCCTCATAGATATCCTTATTTGTTTTGAAATTTGGGAACCCAACCAAGTCATTAGCAAAACAACATTGAGCCCAACCCAATGTATCCCTTTCTTTAAAATTACTTTGTCCATGCCTTGTCATAACCATAGGCATCCCTCCTGCAAGTCCTATTATAAACTTCTCCTAAAACAATTCATCCTTGGGACACTTTGAATTCACTGGAACTCTTTGGAACGCACTCTTATTTAGTCATTTCCAAATATTTTGACCTAGTTCTCCCTTGGGTTCCCCTGTCACTCACTAACACTCCTCAGCATGAATTGACATTCTTTTCCATGTGTTAGCACACATTTTCATTACTTGACATGCCTTGGAACTCTCTAGCTATCATTCCCTTAAAACTACCCTTACTTTTCTGAGACTTGTGAACCCAACCAAGTCCTGCCTCGACTACAATACCTTGACCAAGTTACAGTTACTACAACTAGACTATGCCTTGTTCACCTAAGAACTACCTATAAGTCATGTTAGGCTACTCATGTCCAATCTCAACTTGTCCCACATAACAAGCTACCAAGTTAAGGTGCATGCCTAACTGTGGCCGTAAAACAACTAAGAAACATAGTTTACATCTTGACATGATATACGACCTGGCATGTCTAACAATCCCTTAGCACTATGTGGTGTGTGTTAACATCCCCTACATTTCCTAGCATGATTTTCACTCCTCAGCACACGCTAGTAGTCCCTGACATGCATTGGCACTTTGGCTTGCCTTGGCATCGCCTAACATATAGCCTTGTCACTCCCTCCTGATAACACTTGGAACTCGATGACATTCGCTATCACAAACTCTTATATTTTCATTTCCATGCATTTTGAACCATTTCTCCCTTGTGTTTCCGTGTCACCCCCTAATGCTCCCTCACATTTATTGGCACGCCCTAGCACTTGTCACATGTTGGCATGTTGCCATGGCACTCTAACATTTCTTGGCATTACCTAGAATACCTTGTCACTCCATCCTTATACCATCTAGAACTCACTCACGCTCCTTGTCACACACTATTATTTATTCATTTCCATGCATTTGAAACTAGTTCTCTCTTGAATTTCCTTGTCACTCCATAAGGCTCCTTGGCATGCATTGGCACACCCTTTCACCTCGTACATTTTGGCATGTTTCTCTCGAATCTAGCATGGCTTAAGACTACCTAGCATACCTTGTCAGTTCGAACACTTGGAACTCACTGACACTTCCTGTCACAAACTCTTATTTATTCATTTGCATGCATTATTTTGACCTAGTGCTCACTTGTGTTTCTCTTACATGCCCTAACACTTTGAAGAACTTGTTGGCACACCTTGGCACCTGACACATCTTGGCCACATGCCACCCTAACACTCTAGCACTACTTACCACTACCTAGTATACAATATCACTCTCTCCTTAGAACACCTGGAACTCATTGACACTCCTCGTCCTACACTCTTATTCATCCATTTCCATGCATTTTGACCTAGTGCTCGCTTGTTCTTCCATGGCACTCCCTAACACTCCTTAGCATGCATTGGTACACCTTGGTGCTTGGGACATCTTGGTATTCTTCCATAACACTATATCATGCTTGGAAATACATATAATACCTTGTCACTCCCTCCTTAGCACACCTAGAACTCACTGACACTTCAGTTCCATGCATTTGTAACCAATTCGTCCTTGTCTTTCCATCTCTCTTAGCACTAACACTCCCTAAAATACATTTGCGCCACACCTTGGCACCTCACACATATTGGCATGCCTTAGAATTTTGCTTGTCTTGGCATTCCTAACATACCTTCGAACTTTCTAGCATGCGTTAATAATTCCTAGCATTCCTTGGCACCTTGGCACTCCCTAAATGTCACGCCTCATAGACAACCTTACTTTTTTTTAGACTTGGGAACCCAACCAAGTCATTCGAAAAACAATGGTGTGCCCAATCCAAAGTATCCCTTTGTCTGAAACTGCTTTGACCAATACCTTATTGTAACCATATGCTTCCCTCCTACGACTCCTATTTTGACCTTCTCCAAACACACTTTTTCCTTGAGACACATGGAATTCGATGACACTCCTTGGCACACACTCTTATTTATTCATTTCCATGCATTTTGACATATTTCACACTTGTCATGCCCTGACACTTCCTAACACTCCTCAAAATGCATTGACAATGTCTAACATGGGTTAGCATGCCTTTTCATTCATTTCCATGCCATGACACTCGTTATCTATCATGCCCTCACAACTACCCTTACCTTTTTTATGACTTGGGAACCCAACCATGTCTTTCCTTGAGTACAAGAACTTTACAAAGTTGCAATTACTAAATCTATACTATGCCTTGTTCACCTAAGAAGTGACAATAAATCATCCTAGAATACTCACATACAATTTCAAATTATCCCACTTACCGAGATACAAGTTACCAAGTCAAGGCTCATGTCCAAGCATGGCCATAAAAAAACTAAGCAGCATAGTTTACATCTTGACATGCCATAGCACTTGCCACATTTAACAATCCCTTGGCACTATTCAACATGTGTTAGCACCCCCTTCATTCCTTGGCATCTATTCACACTGCTTAGCACACCCTACCACTCCCTAACCTCCCTTGGTACTTCCTGTAATATAACCTTGTCACTCCCTCCTTAACACACCTCAAACTCACTAACACTCTTTATCACACACTTTTATTCAACCTTTGTTTCCATGCTTTTTTAACTAGTTCTCGCTTTTGTTTCCATGGCACTCTCTAACACTCCCTGACATGCATTAAAACAACCTGACATCTGACACATATTGGCATGTCACCCTAACACTCTAGGATTCCTTGGCACTACCTAGCATACCTTGTCACTCCCTCCTTAACATGCCTAGAACTAGTTGACACTCCATGTCACACACTCCTATTCATTCATTTCCATGCATTTTAAACTAGTTCTCCGTTTTATTTCTGTGGCACTCTGTAACACTCCCTAGCATGCATTAGCACACTGTAGCACCTATCACATCTTGGAATGTTCCCCTCACCTCTAGCATGCCTTAACATTACCTAGAATATCTTGTCGCTTCCTCCTTAGCACACTTGGAACTCACTCACACTTCCTGTCACAAAATATTATTCATTCATTTACATGCATTATTTTTACCTAGTGCTCCCTCGAGCTTCCTTGGCACTCTGTAACACTTCCTAGCATGCGTTGGCACACCACGACACTTGGCACATCTTGGATGCATGTTTCCCTATGAAACTAGCATGCCTTAGCACTTCTTATCATACCATGTCACTTTGTCCTTAACACACCAAGAACTCACTCACACTCTCCTTCACACACTCTTAATGATTCATTTCCCTACATTTTGACCTAAGGCTCCTTTGTGTTTCCCTAGAACTCATTAATCTGTTTATCTTTGAATTGGTTTTGTTATTTCTATATACAAATCAATATTAGTTATAAGATTCTATGTTTCTTCCATACATTATATCTGTATAGAAATTCATTTAATTTTTATAATCTCGTTAGGTATATGATTTTTTTTGGTTCCTATTCCACATGAGAATTTACTCCTATGCTTGATTTCGATTTGTTTGATATTGGATAAAAGAAAGCCATTTTCTAGGCATGTCGAAATATTGAACTAGGATTTTCCTATGTGTACATTTTTGTATTTAATTGAGAATGCTAATCCCATTTAAGTAAGGAATCTCTGGCTTTCTGGTAGATTGCACTAGTATGAAATGAGATACCTTACTTAAGGCATCCACCAACACCATCATGGAGTCATGTTGTCTGTTTCTCCTCAATAGACCTTTGATAAAATATAAAGACATTATTTCCCACTTCCATTCAGGGATAGCTAGTGGATTCAACAACCCATCATGGTGCTGGTGTTCAACCTTTACCTTCTTGCACTTTAACAATTTTGAGAAATATTCAACTACCTCCTTTTTCATATCTGGCTCAAAGGAAGTTTTTCTTAGTGTAGTAATCATATTTTGGTATCCTGAGTGTCCTACGGAAGGGTTCTTATGATATTCATAAAGTATAATATGTTTTATAGCATGAACATTTGGGACATACAATTGTTTTCGATCAATAAGCAGATTTACAAAATTCTCTAGATAACAAGGAATATTAATCTATTGTAATTTCTGTTGAATTTCTTAGTATTTTCAATCACTAGTTATATAATTTTTAATTCTCTCAATCGAACCCATGTGAATATTGCTAACAGACACTTCCATTAAAGTGTAAGCATGTTTTCTCACAGCATCTCCTAATCTTAGGGTCAAATTCACTAAGAAACGCCATCCAGTTAACTTGTTTAGCATTGAGACCAGGTTGTCTGAAACGATATTTTAGGCTGATATGATTAGTCACCAAAGTGAATTTCTTTCCTAAAAAATAATGCCTCCACATATTTAAGGCATGTAAGACATCAACTAGCTTTATGTAATATACAACGTAATTTATTTAATGGATTTTTTACCTTCTAGACTCATAAGCTATCACTATATTTTCTTGCATTAAATCTCCCCCAAGCCCCTCTATGTAAGCATTGATGCAAACTATAAATTATTTACTTGTATCTACAAGTTTTAGTATTGGAGACACTATGAAGAGTTGTTCCAGTTTATCACAAATCTCCTGAACAATTTAGGAGCCCATTCAAATTTTACTCCTTTTTTGTAACGACTTAATAAAATATGTTAACCTTTAGAACCTCTCTATAAGCCTTTTGTAATATCCAATGATTCCCATAAATGAATGAATAATAGATATATCTTTTTTCATGGGCCAATTTACCATGGCTATAATATTTTCTAGATCCACTTCTAAACCTTCTTTAGAAATGATGTGATCCAAATATTGTATTCTATTTTTCTATAACTCACATTTACGGAATTTGGCATACAACTGATATTCCATTAGATTTTGCAGCACCAAATTTAAGTGTTCCTTATGTTCCTCTTCATCTTTGGAATATTTCAAGATATCATCTATAAATATCAACACAAATTTATCCAAGTATTTACTAAAGATGTTGTTCATCAGATACATAAATATTATTGGGGCATTAGTAAGGGTGAATGGTAACACTAGAAACTCGTAGTGACCATATATGGTCCTGAAAGTTGTCTTATGAATATCCTCATTTTTTATTCTTAGTTGATGATATCCCTTCCTTAAGTTGTTTTTTGAAAAAATGGTTGCCTCGCTTACCTCGTCAAATAGGTCATCAATATGGGGCAATGGATACTTATTTTTAATGATTTACTTATTTAGTTGTTGATAATCGATGCACATTCTAAATGTGCCATATTTGAATTTCACAAACAACACGGGTGCCCCCCATGGTGACACACTAGGCCTAATATAGCCTTTGTCCAACATTTCTTGTACTTGCATCTCCAACTCTAATAATTTATATGGATTCATTTCATAAGGTGCTCTAGACACTGAGGCTGCATCAAGTACCAAATCAATGGAGAATTTTATATCTTTGTGAGGTGGTAAGCTTGGAATGTCCTCTGGAAAAACATCCAAAAATTCCTTAATAATCGACAAAGTATATAAGTTTTGCTCCTCACCTTGTTGTTTTCCTTCTACATGAAACATAAATAATTGACACCCCTTCTGTGCCCTCTTTTTCATTTATACTGTTGAAATCTATCTAGTTCATATGGGTTTTGGTATGCCCTGAACTATTTGAGTTCATCCTTGTTGATTCACATATATCACTATTTTTCTAAATAGCTTATAATGGCCCCCTAACTTTCCAACTAGTCCATACCTATTAGTATATCATATGATCCTAAGGGAAGTATGTTTAGGTTCATTGTTCTGGAATAAAAATTTACATTAAGATGGAATGGCCTTACTTGTTTCATTACACTTCTCTTGGTGTCAGTTGCTAACTGTACCAACTAGGGAGTTTTATATATTTCAACTTTAAGTTTACATTTTCTACCAAGTCTAGTCCATTGTAACTTAAACCAACCCCTAGATAAATTAAAAGAGAAACATGTTGGTTGGAAAGAGTACCTTCAGTCTTAATCATTGTTGATTGATGTTTGTCTTGTCTATCCTCCAAGGCGGCGCTTATTCTGGGAATATTTATGGAAATATTATTCATAGTGGTGGCTTCATGGAAAACTTGGATATTCTGAATGGATCCGGGATTATGCAAAAAATACCTCAATAAATTAGGGTCACCAGACCCCCAACACGTGAGTGGTTCTTTTTCTATGCCCCCTCCAATATTTTTATTGTTCATATCCATTGGTTTGGACCCAAATTGTGATTGAGTTGGCTGATTCATGTTCCATTTGTTGAACTTTTCCCATGGATGATCCTTCCAAAATATTTTCAAATAGCCTGGTTTCGGTTATTTTCCTCCAATTACAGGTTTAAGTATGTCCTTATTCTGCCAAGACTCAAAAGGCTTCTCATTTATTCTTAAATTGTTGGTAACCTAGCCTTTACTTCTGTACTACTTCATCCATGGTCTTCAGAATGTTGAACTCAATCTATTCCTTATAGATAGTAGGGAAAGAATTCAAAAACTACGGTACCTCGACTTTTTCTTCTTTAATGTAGGGCACATAATGAAGAATTTTTTTGAACTTTGCCACAAATTTGTCCATGATTAACTGTCTTAACTTTAATTCATGGAACTCCCTTGCTCAATCATCATACTAACATTCACTTAAATAATGTTCTTGAACTAATTTCAAAACTCCTCCCAAGTTACTAACTTTTCTTCCAAAAAATGCACACTTTTTTCTTCCTCCCATCAGAGAGAAACCTTATCTTGTAGTTGTTAAATGGCCAATATCGCCTTTAAATTGCTCTCATATTCATAGAATTGGAAATATTTGGCCATATTAAGAAACCATGATTATGTTGCTTCCCCCTTTTCCCCATCAAAAGTAGGGGGCTTAATTTTTCTTCAATTCCCCTTACAGTTCTATTTGTTTCTTTTCCTTATGAGTTATGGGATATGTTCTATCAAACTCCCACCCACTTTTATATTGCTCTAATTTTCCCCCCTTTTTGACCCATTTCTTGTCTAGGGTTCCAAAGTTTTATGGCTAGACTTTTCATTCAACCCTTTGATCATTGTTGATTGTTCCTCGCTGGCCTTTAATAGTCGCTCATTGCTTCTCCTCAAATATGCCAATTCTTGCTGCAAATTTCTAATCACATCCAGGAATTGGGAAGTTGTTGGAGTAGCCCCATCTCCCAATTCGATATACAAATATGCACCTTTAGTGATAGATGGAGGCTCCTCAAACATTTTTATTCTATAGTCGGGTCGTCTTCTTGCCTTGCAATTAAACAGAATCAGCTATCAGTCTAGACCTATATAATTTTCTTGATGTTTTTCCTTGTGGTGATTCTTTAACAACTAGTGCTGTAACTTGGGCTATGATATGATCTATCATGTGTCTGAAATTTTTAAAATGAAACTTTTTTTTGTACATAATAAGAGTTCTACTATTTTAATATGGCAACTAGCCTTACCTTGTATATTTTCCACTCCATGATCTTAAGGTTTTTGTTCCAATTAATTGTTGCATTGGGGTTAACAATTTGGTACCTTTTAGATTAGTAATACACCTTGTATAGAATTTTCATTATAAATATACTTTCCAAAAGGTGAAAATGTGACTATTAAGGTACCCACAATTTAAGCTTTTTTTCATACAATTAATACCACTCCCATGACAAACATTATGTGCAATATTACGAAATATGACACTCTTATAAGGTGAATAGATTATAGGAATGCGTTGTTAATGTTTCTTAGACTATGTCTATCTATTTTTCATCCACCCTTTGTACTTTTGTTAAGTGTGGCATCTCCCTATGCATGTATAATTTCGAGGGACGTATGTCTGGCACTGGTTTGAATTTAAGTTTTGGAATAGGGTGCCCAACCGTCATACACCAACTCACGTGATTCACATGAGTGTCCTTATTCCTCCACCTCTGTAACATACGATGCAACACAACAGGCTATATTGACAGTTCTAATGAACCCTCCTTGATCTAACTCCCTACGTTGTTAACTATAACCCTAACCTCCCTTTGGCAATTGATTCTCCTCATTTGGATAGGAAGAAGTCTGGAGATGTCTTGTAGCCCTTGTACCATAGAGACCATTCTCATCGGCTGACACCTAGACCATGGGATGGCAACCATGTGGCCTGGAGTTAATTTAATCACCGCATTTGGTGTTGTTTCCTCTTTCATACCTTAGTTATGTAGAAATATGCTAATGATTACTCTTAAACTTTTATTTCATCTTTCCCTCTAAATTCTTTTGCAGTTCACTAGCATGAGGCAGAGGTTCACAATCACACTATCTTGGTGTTTTTTTTTTTTTTTGTGTTGCAGCCCGTCAGAGGTCCCTTTACTATTCACGCTGACAATTCCATGACTTCTCATATAATCAACCTATATTTTCCCTTTCCCTTTTTTTTCAAGTATTCTCCAATGAATCTATGAGTATTTTGCTAGCTACTTCATTTACTTTAACTTGTTGCTTCGTTATTGTTTAAATATTTTGTTTCAGTATGAAACCCTAATTTGGGCTAATAGTTGAGTTTTTTTCTTCATTCTGTAGCATTTAGTCTGACCACCACAAACTTTCACTGTTGGGGAATTTATGCAATTCCGCTAGCCTTGGATTTCCATCAGGAGTTTCTGAGTTGTGAAAACCTCGAAGCAGTCACTTTGACTTTGGGTGAGGTGCCTTTTGAAACTTGCACAAGTAATTCTGATGGGCTCGAAGACTATGTATTCAAGTTTTAAGTGCAATGCAGTCTAATAATTGTTTAGCTTCTGTAGCTTACATTTATTTGGGTTCTTCTTGCTTTCGCAGGGTTTATCCCTAAGGTACCTGTTACTTTGTGTGGACATGACTCTAAAAGAGTGTACATGGATAATATGTACTCTTTCCCATCACAATACTAAGGTATAGGTTAAATCACTCCATTGCATTTTTTTGTTTATTTGTTGTTTGTTTGTTCTTAGTTCTTATTCCTTCCTAGTTTTGTATAATACATTCTCTTTCATAGAAGGTTGATGTTGAATCCACTTGAATTGGAGGTGTTCCTTGTTCCCTTGCCCTCATTCACTGTGCACTCAATCGACTTTTTATGGCTAAGTTACCATACTTACTCTGCGACCTAGGTTGGTTCACCTTTCCACATGGGCTCAAGTTGTTCCAAGTTCTCAATTGTTATGACCATATTGCTAGAGTGTGCCTCTTTTAATTGTACTTAATTCCTGAGCAATAAAGTTGTGAATATAGTATAGTTTTTGAAGCTTTATATTTATGTCTCTCTCTCACTTGTGACTTCTAGTTCAGCATAAATTATCCTATGTACTTATGTTGTCTGTTAGGGTTATTCAAGGTGTCTCTCATGGTTATGGATGTAAACCATGACAACTATACATATCGAGTGAAGTTTTGACATGATGAAGGGAATCATAAGTCCTTTTGTGATATGAACAATTTACTCTTTGAATGTTAATCAACATATGATGTATTAAGGATTATATTTATATCATGGCCTATTCAAACACTCTTCTTATTTATTTTTGTAGCACAACAAGGATATAATTTTATTCTCTGTAACCCTACGTAAAAATTTTGTGTTTATTAAAGGTTTTTGAATGCTAATCTCGCTATCTGCCAATTGCTCATGTTATTTCTATATACAAATTGATATGAGTTATAGGAGTCTTTGTTTCTTCCATGTCTTATATTTTAGTTGAAATTTATTTAATTTTTATAATATATTTAGGTATATGCTTGTTTGTTGGTCGCTATTTTATCAGGGAAGTTACTCTTCTACTTGGTTTCTATTTGTTTGTTATTGGATAAAAGAAATCCATTTTTTGTGCATGTCTAAATATTGAACTACAAGTTTCCTATGAGTATATTTTGGTATTTAATTAATTCACTAGTATTCTGTTTAATTTACTAGATGTATGATTTTCGCTTTAAAGAGAATTATTACTCATAATATTAATATTCCATCTAATAGCATACTCAGTGAAATATTCAGTAACTAGCCAAAGAAAATCTCCCTAAGTGTCTATGTTATCCATAACACTGCATTTTGATGATTGTACATGTTTACTACTACTGTTCTCTTCATCTATTAAGTATCATAGTCATTTAAGCCTTATAATGGTCCAGTAAATAAACACATGTCAAAACACTATAATTTTGATTCTAGTATGTTCATTGTACATGATCTTCTCCACTCACCCTAACTATATCTCTTCATATACAGTTTTCTCCCCTTCCATTCTTGAAAATTTTATTATTAAGCATACTTTGTACTAAAAGGAGGAATAAACCGCTGTAGATATAAATGACATATATTATACTCAACAATGTACACTTTACCATTCTTTACTTAATTTTTTATAATCTATATACTTAGTAAGCACCATCCCCTTCCCATGGTTATCTTTTCATCTATCATCAAATATATATTAAAATATTTGGTATCTGTATTTATCTTGCCAGGGCATTTAATGTACACGGACTAAAACTTCAATCTCATGTGGCGTGGAAAATGGGAGTCCTACATGGAGGCAGAGGAAGTGTTGATAGTTAAAAGAGGTTAGAATTTGGGTAAAAAATTTCAAAAAATCTTGTAGATACAGTGTTTGAATCATGTTTCTGATGATCCAAATGGATTCAATACCATTAAATATTAAAATTTTCAAAAAATCTTATAAATGTAATGTTTTAATCATATTTTTGATAATCCAAATAAATTCAACACCATTAAAAACCTTTAAAACACTTAAAATTATAAATTTTGATAGCTTTTATTTAAATTTACAAAAATCTTAACCTAAACTTTTCAAAATATAACTGAAATTTCCATAACAACCCTACTACTGCGGGATGATTATATATATGTATATAAGGCTAAAAACGTATTTACTTCGTGTATAACGATTAACATTTTAAAATTGCGAAGGAGGTGGTTATCTGTATCAGTCTGGCAGGTACAAGTAAAAACATGTTTACTTCATGGATAACAATTAACATTTTAAAATTGCTAAGGCCGCGGTTATCTGTATCCGTCTGGCAAGTACAATTTACGTACAGAGTAGCTCTGCCTTTATTATAAAATTCATTCCGTCAACAAAAGTAAACATTTGGGCCAAGTCTGGTATCCTTAAACTCTGAAAGCATCGAAGACAACCTAAATAAAGAAGCATAACGTTAAAGAACCCTTATAGACTTGCGGCAGTTCATTGCTCAAAGAACCGAAATGCCAAATAGCTGTAACAAAACTATAGAATCGAAAATAGATAATGCTAAAGAATGGAATGTTGAATTCTCAGGGTGGGAAACGCTATTATAGAACCAGAGAAAGAACCAAACCACTGGATCTTAATCACAGAGAAATAAATATATACTACCAAATATAAATTTGTAGAGATCTCATACAGTCGATGGAGAATATAATCTAAAGACCAGATTAAGCGACGACCATAGAACTTCTTGCATGTTGTTAAAATAAAATTCAACCGAGATTGAAAACACAAAAATAGTAACAGAACTAACATTTAATCCATGGAAAGTTCGAATAAATACTATAGTTGTACAAAAAATTGAAGACCCAATATATGGGCCAATATATTGTAAATCAAAAGATGGAACGGTCGAATAACAAAAAAGTATAGGAAAAATTCACATTAGAAGCTGTGTGGAAGTCCATGGCGTACCAACAAATAACATATTTCGATAGGGTTTCGCACCCTCCTCGAGATAACCACAAGTGTTTAACACATAAGAACAAAATGTAAACCAACTACCTATACTTCTCATCCAAATAAATATATAGTTGAGAATAATTAATATTATTTTATTATTAATGGAGAAAATGGTTACATTGTTGTAACTTTCTCCCTAGTTTAGGACTAGTTCCTATAGTTATGGGGTTTGGGTACAACTTCCTATTTCCTAGTATTGTATTTAATGATGTAATCTTTTAATTGAATAGTAATAGAGTGAACGAGAGACATCTCTCAAGTTTTGTGAGTGTAGTCTCCAGGTGCAGGCCACACCTGAGAGCTATATCTCTTTCTTTTCAATTCAGTGCATATTTTATCTTGGTATCAGAGCTGAGATTGAGTGAGCCTGATCTTTGTCACCTGTGAGGCTGAAGTGCCTGTAGAAGCTAGCTTGCCTGTGAGGCGGAATTGCCTGTGTGGCTTGAAGTGCCTGTGTGGCGGAGTGTGTACACGAGAGCTCTGTGCTCGATTGAGTAGGTGGACTGCAGAACACCTGGCTCGGACTTGGGAAATTTTTTTTTCTAAGCATAAAGGCCGATTGGCGCGGATTTTGCGCTGACAGTCGCGCCAAAAGACCGATTAGGCGGGATTTCAGGGAGAAATCGCGCTAGAGCGCGGAAATTCAGGGAGAAATCGCGCTAGAGCATGGCTTTTGAGGGAAGAAATCGCGCTATTGCGCCAGAAAGCCCGATTAGCATGAATTATACCGAGAAAAGCGCGGCAATTTTTCTACTCTAAGAAATTTTTAATTAGCGCGGATTTTTTGCTCGGGGTAGCGCCAAGGAGATCCCTGAACAGCGTGAACTTCGTTTGGCGGTTTGTAAACGGAGCAGATCGGCAGAGGTGCAGATCAGTCCTGGAGAGACAGATCGGGAAAGCACCATAGGAGATCTGCGGGAAACCTCGACTTCGTGTTGGCGATCTGCAAGGAGAGCAGGATCGGCGAAGTGGCAGATCAATCTGGGAGAGGTGGATCGGATCAATTGTGATCAGATCATTGTTTCGGCTGTGTTGGAAACGCCGAAGTTGCTCATTGGAGCGGGAGTGCCAGACACTGCAGATCGGTGACAGAGGTGACAGATCGATCTGACAGGTATTGTTTTTGCTGTTGTTGTTAAGTAGATTCACAATGAGTAACACGATGGAATCTTACCTTAACGAGTCTGGTAAACTCAACGGATCTAACTTCACAAACTGGAAGTTTAAGATCTTGAAGGTGCGAATGCTTGGGCTATAGTGACAGGCGACGAACAAAAGCCGACAGCAACCACACAGAAAAACGAGAGGGAAGACTGGGAAAAACGAGAAAACAAAGCCAAAGTCCTGCTGAAGATGTCTGTGAAAGAGAATGTCATTGCACACATTAGAGATTGTAAATCGTCCGCTGAGATCTGGACGAAAATAAAAAATCTCTATGAGACCCAGAATACAAACAGAGTTTTGGCTCTGAAAAGCAAGTTATTTTCGATGAGAATGGATGAAAGGGAGTCTGCTACTGCATTTGTAGCGCGAATTAAAGATGTTAAGGACGGATTGGGGGCCATTGGAGTGGCGGTGGCTGATGAAGACCTTGTTGCAATTACAATGAATGGGATGCGTGATGATTTTCAAACTTTCATCATTGGAGTCTCGGCAAGGGAGAAAGCACCCACGTTCGATGATCTCACTGCGATCTTGCAGCAAGAGGAAGATCGAAGGAAGAACTTGAATCTGAACCCCCGAAGTGACGATCTCGCGCTGGTGGCAAAATGAAGATTATCTAAAGGAAGGCAGTCACAGCAGCTGTCAAAGCAAAGAGGAGGAACATCACAGAAGAATCCGCATTCTCAGAAAGGTATGCTTGCAATCATTATGAAAAGAAATGTTTTTATTGTGGAAAAATGGGTCATATATAGAGAGATTGTTATCATAAGAAGCAGGCTGATGAGGCAAAGAGGAGACAGGTAAATCCAAAACATAGAGGATATTTTGTTGAATAAGAAGAAGACTTCAGTCATGAATTTCGACTGTTCACAGTCGACTGTGCCCTTACAACATCAAATGAAGATGACATCTGGTATGTCGATTCCGGAGCATCCTCACACATGACAGGTAATAAGGAATTTTTTGACAGTCTTGAAGAAATTATAAATGGATCAAAAATATATCTAGGGGATGATAATGGATATCAGATTAAAGGTCATGGGGTGATTTCAGTTAAATTGCCAAATGGAAAAATTAGTCACCTTTCAAACGTTTTATATGTACCTGGAATAAAGAAAAACCTGATATCTGTATCCATGATGGCTGACCAAGATATGCATGTCGAATTCTTCAAGACTCACTGTGTGATAAAGGATTGCAGGGATGAAATTGTTGCAACAGGCATGTGAGTAGGAAGCCTATACAGGTTAGATGCAAAAAGTATACCGAAGCAAGCCATGGTAGCAAGAGAGTCGACAGCTAAACAACTCTGGCATCAGAGGTTTGGTCATCTGAATCTGCAGGATCTTATGTTGTTACAAAAGAAAGGTATGGTCGAAGGTCTCCCCATCTTTCGTAACATTCAGTTGAACTGTGATGGTTGTGCCCTAGGAAAGATGGACAAAGAACAGTTTCCTGTGCATGATAGGAGGAGGCAAACTGAAATCTTAGAGCTAGTGCACACTGATGTATGTGGTCCCATGCAGAGAAGGTCGCTAGGGGGAGCATACTATTTTTTGTTATTTACCGATGAATGCACTAGGTATTCTTGGGTTTATTTTTTAAACAAGAAAAGTCAGACTTTCCAATGTTTTATAGAGTTCAAAACCCTGGTATGAAAACAATTTGAAAAAAGTATTAAAATTCTCCGATCTGATCAAGAAGGAGAATACAAATTAAAGAAATTCATGAAATACTGCAAAACTCATGTGATTGTTCAGCAATATACAGTGCCGCATACACCACAGCAAAACGGAGTTGCAGAGCGTAAAAACAGAACATTGGTGGAGTGTGCAAGGAGCATGCTGCAAGGTAAGGGTCTATCTAATATGTTTTGGGCATAAGCAATAAATACTGCTGTATATTTGAAAAATAGAAGTCCTACTAGGTTTCTTGGCTTCAAAACCCCTTTTGAAGCCTTATATGGATTTAAACCAGCAGTAAACCACTTAAGAGTCTTTGGGTCAAAAGCATTTGCACATGTACCCAAAGCTGATAGAAAGAAATTAGACCCTAAGGCAGTTAAATGCATCTTAGTTGGTTATGGCACAGAGTTTAAAGCATACAAACTGTTCAATCCTGAGTCTCGTAAGACATTTGCTAATAGAGATGTAGGCTTTCATGAACAGGTGCAGGAAAGGAAAGTTGATGTTGGAGATGATTGGCACATTCCATTACTGTTGGAGGAAAGTAGCGAGGATTAGAGGGAGAAGGAACAAGAGCAGGAAGAAGAGAATGAAGAAGAACAGCAAGAAGGTGAAAAAGCAGGCCCAGTTATTGCAGAGGAAAACAAATTTGAGGTAAGTCCTCCCCTACCAAGGAGGTCAAGTAGGAAGACTCAATTACCGTTGAAGTTGAGAAGCTATGCTTTAATGTCAAAAGTTTTGAACATTCTAGAACCCTCTAATTATAAAGAAGCTAGTCAATTTAAGGAATGGAGAGCTGCAATAGATGAAGAAATGGAATCAATATTTAGAAATGATACTTGGGAATTAGTTGAGCTGCCTAAGAATAAAACTCCTATAGGATGTAAGTGGCTGTTTAAACCAAAAATTAATGCAGACGGAAGTATAGATAAGTTAAAAGTTAGGTTGGTTGCAAAAGGATATTCACAAAAAGAAGGTATAGATTTTGATGATACCTTTGCACCTGTAGCAAAGCTAAATACAATCATAATGCTTATTGCTTTAGCTACTAAACATAATTGGGAATTATACCAGCTTGATGTCAAATCTGCATTTTTAAATGGTGATTTAAAAGAAGAAATTTACTTAGTACATCCAGAAGGATATGTAAAGCAAGGGCAGGAACATCTTGTTTGTAGATTGAAAAAGGCTTTATATGGTTTAAAGCAAGCACCCAGGTCTTGGTATGAAAAAGTAGATTCTTTCTTTATAGAGTATGGTTTCCATAGAAGTTTAAATGACCCAAATTTGTATACCAAGTACAATAATCAGGGGCAGATTGTTTTGATTTCTTTGTATGTGGACGACATGATTATAACAGGAAATGCATTTGATTTAATCAAAGGAATCAAAAGGCTTATGGCACAAGTTTTTGAAATGAAGGATCTCGGAAGCCTTCACTATTTTCTGGGATTAGAAGTATTCAGAGATACTGGGAAAACTTTTCTTACCCAAGGGAAATATGCTAGAAATCTGTTAGAAACGTTTGCTATGGATCAGTGTAGAGCAACAGCAACACCTTTGCAGCAGAATCTGAAATTGAGCAGTGATGATGGCACTAAGGAGGTAGATGCCACAATGTACAAACAACTGGTTGGCAGCCTGATATATCTTACAACAACCAGACCTGACTTGGCATACTCTGTTAGTGTGTTGAGCCAATTTATGGCGAAACCGCTTGAAAGTCATTGGAATGCAGCAAAAAGCATGTTGAGGTATCTTTGTGGTACTGTTAATTTTGGTATTTTGTACACTGATGTATCTGATGTTACTCTAGTGAGTTTTTCAGACTCAGACTGGGCAGATAACCTGGATGATTGGAGGTCCATCACAGTTTATGCATTCAACATAGGTTCCGGGGTCATAGCATGGAGCAGTAAGAAACAGAGTATTGTAGCTTTGTCATCATGTGAAGCTGAGTATCAAGCATTGTGTGCAGCAACATGTGAAGCAATCTAGTTGAGGAGACTTCTCAAAGATGCAGGAAAAGAACAGAAGCAATCCACCTCTGTCAAAAGCGACAACCAGAGCACCATCAAATTAGCATACAATCCAGTGTTCCACAAAAACACCAAGCATATAGACACTCGATTCCATTTTGTTAGAGAGAAAATACAATCAAATGAAATTGCTGTTGAATATGGTAAAACTTGTGACAATGTGGCTGACATTTTTACAAAGCCTCTTGCAAGAGTGAAATTTGAATTTTTTAGAAAGATGCTAGGAGTTCAGGAGAACCCTTTCTCCATTAAGGGGGGGAGTTGAGAATAATTAATATTATTTTATTATTAATGGAGAAAATGGTTACATTGTTGTAACTTTCTCCCTAGTTTAGGATTAGTTCCTATAGTTATGGGGTTTGGGTACAACTTCCTATTTCCTAGTATTGTATTTAATGATGTAATCTTTTGATTGAATAGTAATAGAGTGAATGAGAGACATCTCTCAAGTTTTGTGAGTGTAGTCTCCAGGTGCAGGCCACACCTGAGAGCTACATCTCTTTCTTTTCAATTCAGTGCATATTTTATCTTATATATATTATAATACATCAACAGCGGCGAACCCCAAAAGGCGTAGCTATTCCTTTCATTAGAAAATATGTACAACGAAATAACTACATCCAAAACTGAGAGCTAGGAAATCTAGATAAAACCATATTGCAGACATTCCAGAAGAGCTGGAGCCATATCGTATCCTTATCAAGCCATCAATACTATGACCGCTTATACGAAAACCAAACTCGTTAACGTACACAAAGGTTTATTGATGAGAAGAGCATGATACCATGCCAGAACCTCGGAAAAGGCACCAAGGGAAGCTCTCTGGAACACTCGCGCATCTCCAGAAAAACCTGAAACACAACATGGCAAAAAGGTCAATTGATAACAACTTAATAAAAACTTGAAACATAAATATGCACAAGGGAAAAAATATCACAGAATTCTTTATAAACTTGTTAGGACCGCGCAAGAGTTAACAATTGCAGTAGAATAAAACCACTGTTCCATGCCCCAGCCATGAAACCAATGCATATGACCATCTGTGGAGGAAATCATGGGTAAGCCAAAATAACCAGAGTGCTTAGAATCGAATTGAAGAACACATAACAAAACCCTCTAAGACTCACCATCGAGTTATCAAAGCTAATAGGAGTCCCTTCTATCATCAGATGAGATCGAATGTTGAATACCATCGATGGAGCGAGTTTGTCGAGGTGGGTAGGACAGTTGGAGGATAGTCAAGGAATGTCTCGAGGCCTGTTGTTGCCAAAGCTCAGAAGGACAAAGGGTACAAGTGTTAAATGGAGTCTGCAATTTTTACAATGAAGAAATCCGTAATATGTACTATTTATTAAATACAAATATTTTTATATTAAATTCAGGGTTTATGAATTTGCAAACGATGAAGTTTTTACATGTGTAATATTAAGGTGCAAGCTCTTGGTTATATAGTATATTGTTGCGAAATAATACAAATTTGTTTTTTTATTTGATTAGTGCGGAGGTTACTAAATTGAGGCCTATGGAAAACTAATGATTAACAATTTTTGTTGTTTGTACAGTAAAAGAAGCAGGAGTAGCTAACATGAGAAGGACAGATAACACACCTCATTGACCCATGATGGGTTTAGGAATTGCAGCTTTTAAAGAAAGCAATCTTGAGGTATGGGTACAACTCGGAGAAGAACCACACAACATCAACACTACAATACTATAAACTGAGAAAGAGTTGAAGAGCGAGATGGCCCGATTGCAGGTAGATAATGAAAGATTGATGTAGGAACATGAGAAGATTATGAAGAGTATGTTAGACAAATAAAATTAGCGTTGGCCAATTCCTAGCCCAAAACATGGGCACATGATGAGAGATTAAGAATATCAGACATATTATATGGAGATAGAAGGAGGGGAAGAAAATCAAGAAGGAACTCGTATGATAATGCATTCGAACATAAAACACAAAAAAGGCAGAGGATAGAAATACAAGCATAATTTCGGAAAATAAAACTGCCCCTCTTTGATGGTCAGCATGAAGAGGCAGTTGAAGCTTGGCTTATTAATATGAACAAGTATTTTTAGCTGTATCAATATGATCACAATTTAAAAGCTCGCTTGGCCATTTTCCAACTGCAAGGGAAAGCCACCCTATGATGGGAAGAAGTGAAGTCTGTGCATGGGATGAATGAATACAACATAACATGATAAATATTACAAACTTGTTTTAAGGAAAGATATCTAACTGAATGATTCTATGATGAAAATGCAAAAGAGTTTCATGATCTAAGGCTGGGACAGCTGACAATGGATGAGTTCATTACAAAATTTACATCCTTACTTCAGTATGTTCCCTACATATGGGAGGAGAAGGCGAAGGTGTAGTGAGTTATCAGTAGTTTGTCATTGTTCATGAAGGAGCGTATTGAATTTGATAACCCAAAAAACATGGATGAGGTTATACAAAAAGCTTAGATATGTTATCAGCAAAGTAGACAGAAGGGAGATGTGGGAAAAAAATGGATTGACAAAAAGGGAATTAATTTCCCTATTGGCAGTAAATGGAACAAGATTAGCATCAATAAAGGACCTCACAGAGGACAGGAAAATAAAAATCTCAATAGAAATCAATCCATATTTAGGCTTCTTAATGAACCCAAAAGTAATGAGCAGTCAGGCAAGACTAAAATTGAAACAACAACAAGATGCCAATAAAATGTTGGGGACGTGGAGTAACACATTACATCAAGAACTATCCCAAATGCAAAGGAACTGAATAGATTCACAGATTCAAGAGGCATCCACTGTAGGAGAAGTGGCCAAGAGCATCCTAAGAATCAATGCTACCTTTGAAAACCATTAGGCAGAATACCAACCAACCATGGTGGAATTCGAAGGTAGAATTTTTAACCATACTCTATATGTTTTAATTGACCCATGAGCTACATTAAGCAATGTTAGTTTTATGATAGTTGATCAGTGTTGTTTACATGTTTTCAAGTTCAAAAATCCCTAGTTAGTACATCGAGCCACAGGGACAAAAAGATGTGTAGGTCAAGGTCAATAACCGCCCATTAGAAATAGCAGGTCAAGCTTTGGTGGAAGACATGAATGTATTACCCCTAGTGTCGTATGACATTCTAATAGGAATGTACTTGTTGGAAAAGTATTGGTCCCTTATAAACTGTAAAACAAAAGCTATTTGCTACATGGATGAGGAAGGAAACAGATAGGAAATTCAAGAAACCTTGAGGCCACTAAAATTAAGACCAATAACCGCCTCTCTGTCAGTGAAGTGTATGAGGAAAGGGTGCCAAAGTTATGCAATTTAGGTGGGTTATGCCAACACAAAAGAAAAATATGCCTCCTTCGAAAGTATACTTGTAATACAGAATTTTCCAAGCATATTTCTTGAAGAGATCCAAGGACTTCCTCCAAGAAGAGAAATAGACTACACCATTGAATTGGTACTGAGTGTCGCTCTGGTACCCTGAGCCCCTGATTGCATGAGTTTACCGGAGTTTACATAATAAAAAATTTAGTTACAAGAACTGTTGGATAAAAATTATATCCGCCCAAGTGTATCACCTTGGGGAGCCCCCATACTTTCTGTTAAAGAGAATAAATACCCTTTACCCCGCATAGACGGGTTATTTGATCAAGTGAAGGGTGTGATAGTGTTTTCAAAGATCGATCTATGTTTGGGATACCATCAAATCATAGGAAGAAGGCATAGCTAAAACATCCTTTAGAACTCGTTATAGACATTACGAGTCGTGGTGCTACCCTTTGGGCTGACCAATGCTACTGAGACCTTTTAGTGCCTCATGAACAGTATATTCCATCAGTATTTAGACAAATTTGTGTTAATTTTTATTGATGATATACTGATTTATTCTCAAAACATAGACGAACATAAATACAGCAAGTGTGATTTATCTAAGGAGCAGATTCCATATCTAGACCACATCAATACCAAGGATGGAATTTTTGTGGACCCAGAAAAGATAAAGACTATAATGGAATAGTCAATGCCAAAGGACGTGGTAGATATAAGGTCCTGCATGGGACTAGACGAGCACTACAGACGATTTGTTGAAAGATTTTCTAGAGTGGCATATCTCATTACATCATTGCAGAAGAAAGGAAAAGCCTTTAAATGGAAAAAAAAAAATGCCAAAATAGCTTTAACCATCTTAAGAATTTACTAACCACCATGCCTATCTTGAGCATCACAGACCCAAATAAGGACTATGTAGTTTGTATAGACACTAGCAAGGAATGGGTTGGTGGCGTTTTAATGCAAGAAGGTAGAGTAATTTCCTATGAATCTAGAAAAATTAAGGAGCACAAACATGAATATTCAACATATGACTTAGAATTAACAGTTGTCACTCATGCACTAAAAATGTGGTGACATTATTTGATGGGTAAGAATTTTCATTTAAGGACTGCTCATCATAGCTTAACTAATTAATTTAAACAACCCACTTTGAATGTGAGGCAAGCCAAATGCGTCAACTATTTAAGTGGTTTTGACTTTGAAATCGAGCACTTGAAAGGAATGGAGAACCGGGTTGCAGATTCTTTGAGTTGAAAGGTACATTTTGTTTATGAAATATCTTACATTGAGGTGCGGATTGCTTTCAATGAGGTGATAAAAGATGTAGTTGAGTGGGATTTAGAATAGTAGTTCTTATGGCAGCAATCTAAACTTACAAACAACCATGAATAACAATTGGGAGATGAGATAAACCAAGCAAGTATGTTGATTTATAAA
The DNA here is from genome assembly GCA_000404065.3 of Pinus taeda. NCBI lineage: Eukaryota > Viridiplantae > Streptophyta > Pinopsida > Pinales > Pinaceae > Pinus > Pinus taeda. The sequence goes on from APFE031268921.1 coordinate 41,430, forward strand.
GGATGAATGCATGTGCCTAACCAAAATAGTATTAAATATTTAATTTTGGATGAATATCATAAAAGTCCATATGCAGGCTACCATGGATACCGGAAGCTGATTATCGCACTTAAAAAAGAATATTACTGGGCTGGTATGGAAAAGAATGTAGCTAAGTATTTGACTCACTGTCTTGAATGTCAGTAAGTGAAAATAGAACACTAACATCTAGCTGGGTTACAGCATCCACTACTAATTCCAGAATGGAAGTGGGAAACCATTTCCATCGACTTCATTATAGGACTGCCTAAGTCCAAAAATAAAAATGATTTGATAATGGTTGTAGTAGATAATTTTAAAAAATATGCTCATTTAATACGTGTGAAATCAACCTACAAGGCAATACAAATTGCCAACATATTCATGCAAAGTATTTTTAGATTACACGGACTACCAAAAATTATAATTTCTGATCATGATGTAAAATTTACATCAGCTTTTTGGAAAGATTTTTTTGAGAGATTATGTAGGCATTTGAATTCGAGTACTGCTTACCACCCTCAAACGAATGGGTAGGTGGATTGGGTAAATCAGGTAGTGGAGGACATGTTGCAAACTTATGTAATGCATCAACCCTACACATGGGAGGATTACCTACAATTGGTATAATTTTCCTATAACAATGGCTATCATACATCATTACAAATGAGCCCATTTGAAGTTTTGTATAGGCGCAAGTGCCAAACACCTTCTAGTTGGGGAGAGCTAGAGGATAAATTCATGTTGGGACCTGAGATGTTAAAAGAAATGGAAGAAATGGTCAAGAAGGTTCATTCCAATTTAAAGCCTGCTCAAGATCGACAAAATAACATTGTTGATCGGAAAAGGAATTTCCAGGAATTTCAAGTAAGGGGTCATGCTTATGTAAGGGTACGAGATAAGAAGAGTACATTACAATGGAGCAATGTGGTAATTTGGCACTCCAATTTTGTATCCCTTTCTAGATCTTGGCACGAGTTGGATCAGTGGCATACCAACTCGCCTTGCCTAGCCACATCCATGTGCACAATGTTTTCCATGTTTCTGTGTTAAAAAATTATGTTTATGATCCTAAAAATGTAATCATTTGGTAAGATATATCGGTAAAAGGATTTTTATAATTATGTCAAAGAAAGTATTAATAGTAGAAAGGACTCATAAACTTTTTTTTATTTTTGTTGTAGGTCGAATCGAAAGGTGAGTTCTGGGTTGAACCTCTGGTTATGCTTGATCGAAGAGAAATAATGCTACATAATCGAGTTATCACCCAGGTTAAAGTGCAATGGCAGCACTTTGGGAAAGATGAAGCCACTTGGGAGGATGAGCAGATCATAAGGGAAACTTTTCCCAGTCTGTTTGTAGTAGTAAAACATTAGGACAATGTTTGATTTTAGGGGGGGAGATGTGATGTCCTTAGAAAATTTTCATTATTTTTTATTTACTACAGTAAAACAAAAACTGAATATTATTGTTATTATTATTTTAGTTATGTATTTAAATTTGATAATTATAAATGAAACAAATATGGTGTGTTAATAAATCCTTTAACTCTTTCATATCAAGAAGTTGGGATAAGTAGTTACCTAACCCTAACTACTTCCCTGATTATGAATTATCCAAGAAGGGATCAAGCGAGTAATTTTTCAGTACATGAGAGGACTAAGAGGAGAAAGGGAGAGAATGATTTCCACACTGGAAGGTCAAATAGATTGAAGCTAAGTCTAGTGATGATCAGATAGATGTGAACACTGCAACTGAGGTCTTGCAACAAGACATTTGTCTTGTGAGCAAAGCTTGGGGGAAGGCTTGGACTTGAAGGCAAGTATCATGGTTGGGTGGATAACATCTGTTGAATCATAGTTGTGACTTTAGCCACTGATTGTTAGAAAGACTATGTATAGTTAAGTATAATAAATCATTCTAATTATTTTAGTTATAAGTCTGTATAGTAAATGACAAAGAATGGAAGAATAGTAGTTTCAGAAATCTGTTAAAATTGTAAGTTTTAGTTATAAGGCTGTATAGTGAAGAATTAATATTTCCTGAATTCTATTAAATATGTAAAATGTAGACTTTAGCATAGACTGACGTTTTACACACATTATTTCATTTATAAAAAAGAAGAAAAAAAAGGATTAAACCATGTGATTATGTAGCAAGAAGTCAACGTAGAAACTCAATGAAAAGAAGTAACATAGGAATTTGGAAAGGAAGGAATTTTCTGTTAAATTTTACTAGATGAAAGGACTGGTAAAACAGTAGTACCCAGAAAGGGACATAAACAGTTTGGACAAGAAGAAAATTTAAATAACTGTTCTAATTAGAGAATTATTGTATTAGTTGAGAAAAGTAAACATTTGGACCAAGACCCATATCCTAAATCTCTGAAAGCACCAAATAAAATGTAATTGAACAAGCATTGCATTAAAGAACCCTTATAGATTTGCGGCAGTTCACTACTCGAAGAAATCAAATGACAAATAGATCTAAGAAAACTATAGAATCGAAAATAGAGAATGCTAAGAATGGAATGTCTAATTCTTAGTGTAGAAAACACTTTAATAGAACCAAAGCAAGAACTGAACCCCTTGATCAGGAGCTCAGGACCAAGTGTCGTAAAATGGTCAAACATGAAACTACTTAGAACTGGCCCAAACCTAAACGACCGGATAGAGCTTCTCCTCCTGATTCCAGCACCGTAAACGGTTTGAAAAACGATCGCCGTATGAGAAAGTTATGCCACAAACAAAATCGCCCAATAACCCTGATTTTTTGAATATTTTTCCAAAAACAAAATATTAAAAAAAGAATATTCTGTAGAATATTCCATGGAATATTCTTTGGAATATTTTAGAGAATATTCCTTTTTGGGCAGCCAATCACAGGTTGCCACGTGGCAGGCCCGAAGGCTGCCACATGGCCCAAGGTGACATCAGCAAGGGTATGGGCATTGTTATGTCAGCAAGGGTATGGGCATTGTTAAAATTTTGGTTTAATTATGGTTTGAACCTACAACCTCATGTCTCCAAATGCCGCACCTTACCAATGCGCCATGAGGGTCAAACTTATTAGGTTGGTGGAACAAAGCTTTCTTAAAGTTTGTATTAAGTTTGGGTGGGGCCCGAAGGGGGCCAGCCCCTAAGGGCTAGCCCCATACACGTGACCTCCCACCCTGAACCATGGGCTCCATTCAAACCGCCAGCACAAATGGTCAATGTTGATACGTGATCACATGTGCGAAGTTAGCCAACAGTTATGGCGGATTTGGCGGACCTGTTGGCAGTGGCGCCAAATCTGGCGGCTGCCCCATATTTAGTGGGCTTATCTAGACTCTAACTAAAGCTAGCTGGAGTCTTTTTAGGACCAACTGGCAGTTGGGAGTAAATGGCCATAACTTTGGCAAGGAAAGTCTGTTTTTGACAAATTGTTTTTTGATTTTGGGTCTCTTTGACCTTTTGAAGTCATTGGCATAGGTTTCAGAGCCATCTGAGGCCGTGTGTAGGTGTTTTAGCTTCGTGGAAGTTCCAGGAGCCACTACGGCCAAATCAGTTTAGGAGCTGCTTTGGGATGTGTGCAGCCAATGAATGTGGAACGAAGGTCATTCCTAAAGGTTTTCAGCGTTCTAAATCCATTTCTATTGCTTGTTTTTCCTGTTGAGGCATTCTTCTCACTGTTTAGCTTTAGGGAAGCTTTCAGGGCCACGAGGGCCATTTCAGTGTTTAAGCTGTTTGGGGGTTGTGTTCATCCATTTTTGGTGATTCAAAAGACTATGTCTACTATTTTCGACCTTCTAAGTCTAATGACAGAGGTTTGACAACCAATTTAGGTCATCTTCACCTCAAAATTCTCCATGCAAGTTTAAAAAACCATCAAGGCCAATTGGGGAAAGTACTGTATCAGGTACAATTTCACTATTTAGTGCTTGGGAAAGAGCATGTTTATCTAATTCCTATCTTCTGATTCTATATTTACAGTCAGATCTATCTTTCGAGACACTCATATTCTTGTATTAGCCTTTGTAGCATTTTTAATACAAGAGGAAAAGCTTAGTTGTAGAGGCTTGGTCCAGCAGATGTAGCCCAGAAGGGGTGAACTGCTTTATCATTTCGATGTCTTTATTTATTGAAGATGATATGCTAAACAAAACTGATATAAAGTGTTAAACAACAAATATATATAACTTGCATACACACATAATCACCTATTTAGCTACAAAAAGTTAATTGTCCTATTCCGCAAAACATCAAACTTCAAGTAGGTGTATGTCAAAGACTTCAAAAGTGTTTACTTTGTTATTTCTTTAGGCAGAGCCTACAGAGGGCCAGGTAGCCTCTGGAACTCATCCTCTTTCTAGAGGTGACATGTCCAGTGAATGCCCCTATACTCGATCTCTGTATAAAAAATAAGAAGTTTTCCCCTTTTTAAAAGTCACTTGAAGTGTATCACTCACATTTGAAATTATGGAAAATGGATACCTTGCACCCTTAAACAAGTACAACCCATTTTCAGATCACCCCTGGATCTTAACCCCTTAGAAATAAATACATATTGCCAAATATAAATTCACAAAGATCTCATACATCCAATGGAGAATATAATCTAAAGACCAGATTAAGCGACGACCGTGGAACTTCTTGCATGTTGTTAAAATGAAATTTCATAGAGATTGAAAACACAGAAATACTAACAGAACTAACATTTAATCGATGGACAGATCAAATAAATAATATAGCCGTACGAAAAATTGAATACTTAATATTTAGGCCGATATATTATAAATGAAAAGATGGAATGACCAAATAACAACAGAGTACAGGAAAAAATCATATTAAAAGGTCTGTGGAACTGCACGACGTACCAGTAAATAACATATTCGGATAGGGTTTCGCACCCTCCTCCAAATAACTACAAGGTTTTAATAGATAAGCACAAAATTTAAACTGACTACCTATACATCTCGTCCAAATAGATATAAATATATTATAACACATCAAGAGTGGCGAGCATTAGAAGGTGTAGCTATTCTGCTCAATTGAAAAGATGTACAAAGAGATAACTATATCAAAAACTGAGAGTTAGGAAATCTATGTAAAACCCTATTGAAGACATTCCAGAAGAGCTGGAGCCGTATCATATCCTTATCAAGCCATCAAGACTATCATTGCTTATAGGAAAACCAAACTTGTAAACATACTCGAAGGGTTATCGATGACCAGAGGACGAGATCACGTCAAAAATTCAGGAGAGGCACCAAGGGCAAGTCTCTGGAGCACTTGGGCATCTCTAGAAAAACCTGAAACACAACGGGGAAAAAAGGTCAATTGATAACAGCTTAACGAAAAGTTGAAGCACAAATATGCACAAGGAAAAAAATATAAAGAATTCTTTATAAATTTGTTAGGACCATGCAAGAGTTGACATTGCAGAAGAATAAAACCATCGTTCCCTGCCCCAGCCATGAAACAAATGAATATGACCATCTGTGGAGGAAATCATGGGCAAGCCAAAATAACCAAAGTGCTGAGAATAGAACAGAAGAACACATATCAAAACCCTCTGAGACTCACCATCAAGTTACCAGAGCTAATTGGAGTCGCTTCTAGCGTCAGATGAGATCTAACTTCTGATAAGTATTTTTGATTGATTAGGCATTATACTCCCGAGTGGTACTCCAAGCACCCTAATTATAATGGCCATAAACAAATCCCCATTGTTACCCTTGGCTGATGAAGTAAACTCTAATCTATTATTTATAAAATAAGATAACCTTCTTCAAGAGTTAACTAACCTCTCTTCAATATCTTTTTAGCTTACTCCGAGTGAAATGATTTTTCGAAGATTTAATTAAAATTACTAAGAAGATTTATAATTATGGTGTGAAAAATTAATTAGTATTTTATTTTTATCTTTTATTTTGTTTTCAAACTAATTATAATAAGTGTTAGTCTAAGCAGCTTAGAATAGATGGCAAAAATGTGTTATGCTAAGTCATTTTATAGTGAAAATTGGTTCAAAATTTTATTGGCAAAAAAGGCAGCCATGCTAAGGACTTTTGGCCTAAGATTATTGCTATTCTAGGTGTTTTGACAATTTAGATGACCCTACCACTACGCAAGCCACATGTGCCAGTAATATGGGTTTCACATTATCTAACAAACAAAATGAAAAACTATATTAAACAGTGTGCATATCTTTTTACTTTTTAGATGCTTTCTAAACATTAGAACAATGTTTTACTTGAATCTCAGTTCGACATGAAAACAATTCTTCAACTTTTATTTGTTCCCTAATCGTGTAGTTTGATGGTCGTTTTTCAATAATTCAAAACATGTGCCATGTAATTTGTTTATAAGCATGTTTATTTTGAAATACAACTTCTACAATTTTAATTTAATTGTCAATAATTATTAGGCCGATGTTAGAGATTTAACTTGGAGGGAATATTCTAAAATATTCATGTACAATTTTAATTTAGTTATCAATAATTATTAGGCACATGTTAGATATTTAACTTGGAGTGAATATTCTAAAATATTCATGGATGATAGCACTTTAACTTAGAGGGAATATTCTGATATATTCATGGCAGTGTTCATAAATGAAAGGTTAAGATTTATCTACACAATAGTTATGCTCCTTTTTCTCTATTAATTAAATTGATTAATTGAAAAAAGATCATATGAAATGATTTATGGTTTCTTGGGCATATGGTATTGATAATCCATGGTATTCCCTCATGAAGTCTATTTACAAATTAAGAATCTCCATGATAAAGTTAGAGCGAATTTACATGGTTCAAAAAATTGTTACATCTCTTTCTAAGGCTATATATATTTGACTTATATATTAATTCATTTTATCAATAATAATAATAATATAATCTGTTTTTTTTTATTTAGTTTATTTTAACAATTTGAAGTGCATTATAAATAAATGTTGTGATGTTTATTATGGATTGATGCTAGTTATTATGGATGGATACGATTATGCTAATTATTATGCAATAGAATCATATGACATTTTGACAATGTCCATAAAATTTACTTAACTGAAGTCCAAATTTATAACAATATCATCAAGTAAAGATTACTCATTATAAGTCAGCTATAGAGTCAAATATATGTTTAATTGCAATATCAAATAAGGTATCTCCATAGAAAACTAGTATGAAATTCAATGCCCTAAATAATCACAACACACATAAAAACTAAGGGAATGTAACCATGCACATGCACATAATACATGTCCATGAAGTAACTATGACAAAAAAACATCAGTACTAAGTTACAAGAGTTGTTAGTATAACTTGAGTAGACCAAAGAGGTAAGAATATGCACTTCGTACTAAGAAGTAATAGGTTAAAATTTAGAGTGAAATAAGATACTCTCTAAATATTAACTTATTCGTTAAAAACATATCCTTCATAGTAAAAAGTTATAGGTTTAAATATCAAGTGAGATGGAGTAAACTTCATAAATCAAATAACTATGAAAATATCTTTTATTGTAAAAACAAAAAATCTTATAAATGAATTTAGTGTCTACCTTAACTATAAACTTAAAAATAAGTTAATACTATTATTTTATCTATTTCAAAATAACTAATAAAAATCATTATATAATATTAATAAAATAAACTCATTACATATCATAAAAATTATAATTTTGTTTAATATACATTTCCACAAAGAAATAGTGGGTACGGAAGACACATCATTCCTTAGCTACGAAGAAGCGATGGTCATAAGCATTGGGTAGGACTCTACTAATATCTCATTACCAATAATCGATAGAAAAGTTAAAGCATTTATAATCATTAATAAAAGATAGGATGTGATTGATATACCTAGTGAGATTTATACAATTCCACAAAGAAATATTGAGTACGGAAGACACATCATCCCCTAGCTATGAAGAAGCGATGGTCATAAGCATGGGGAGGACTCTACTAATATCTCATTACCAATAATCGATAGAAAAGTTAAAAGCATTTATAATTATTAATAATAAATAGTATGTGATTGATATACTTAGTGAGATTAAAATGTCTTGTACTCGTACATTATTTTAAATAAACATAAATATACTCTAAATGTATATCAACGTTAATTTTAATAATTAATAAAAATTAAGTTGGTTAGGTTTTATACCATATTTATTATTGACTTCACTTGGGAGCGTTAATTGAATTTAGGATGTTAATTCATATTTATAATATTAATTTAATTATGAATAATTATAGGGTGGATGGTAGGGATTTAGTATGAGTAAGGAGGATATAGATGAGATTTTTTTTGAAAATAAATGTTTTTTTTTCAATTTAAATAATAAATAGATGGAAAGTATCATTGGAAATTAATTTTTTTAAAAGATTATGAAAATAACTATTCGAAATATGACACTTCTATTAACATAATTAAACAAATTCATCTCTACATGTATCATATTAGAATTTATTTGGCTTTGATTTATGACATTGTATTTTCTTTTTTTTATTAATGCTTTATTATGTTTTTCATGTTACTTGTTTTTCAAATATACATATTATTAATTTATATACTAATTATTTTTATAATAAATAATAATAATCTAAAATAAAATTACATGGATGCAGGTGTTTTAATGCCACATTAATGGAAGGGATTTCTTGCACTGCCGTCTGGTCCTGTAGGTGGCAGGATCGCACACTTCTCCATGCCTCCCCTTGGATAAAGCAAGCTCACACAGGGTACTTGCTGATCACTTGACATTCTGAACTTACTGCTCTATTCGATCGAGAAACTTCGCCTGATGTTTTACTTATGCGGTCGTCGGCTCTCTTATCTATCATTTCTGCTTGGCCTTCCTGCACTAGCTTGCTTCAAACTCTGTATTCCTGTAGTGCTTCGGATGCAACCTTAAATGTCCATTTTCGGAATTGTAAGTGGCTCCCTTACTTCGGCACCTGCTTTGCTTCGCCCTGCTTCAATTCCCCTGTAAGCTGTCTGTGCATTTTGATAATGGTGTGCCAACGTGCCCGCAGTCGCGATGGTGGTAGGTGTGGACATCGTGGGCGACCTTAGCCTGCTCCTTCCCCTGATATCCCTATGGCTCCTGTGTCCCCTCCATCAGCAATTCCATAACATAACAGTTCTGGTGGTATGCCCTTCCCGCATAACACCTTCCAAACCAACCATTTCAAATTTCACAGTTGTCTCAACAAGCCTATTCTCTCGGCCAACATCACTGTCATCTTTGCGGAGGAAGAAGCTTGGCCTAGCGCTTCTGTGCATACCTCGGTGATGCTGTCTCAAGGTTGCCATGGAAGAAAGAAGCATGGAGAAGACATGGGAAATGTGTTCAATTACGATGATGTGCAGGCAGAGGAAAGTGTGCCTGAGGGCATCAAGCCACCTGATGGTAACCTCTAGGGAGTCTCGGGCTCTGTTGACCTGACGAGTTGTTCTTGTGGCATCCGGCGTTCGGTGGCTCCTCCAAGTGGAAGCGGTTTGGATGTTGAGGATACAGTAAGCGATTTTTGGGTGGGCAATGCTTGCCAGGTGGTGGACGAAGTTAAGGACCATGAAATGGTTGTTTGATGCCTCCTAAGCCCTGTTTGCTTCCACAAATTTTCTCTCTGCTCTCCAGGTCATTGCGTTATGTTTATTTTGTTTTGAGAATGTCTTTTTGCAACGGGTCTTCGATTCTGCAGTTTTTTTTGCCTCTCGGTATCTGGTCAGTACATATAGCATGGTTACAACCCTCCATCTGACCTTTCTATGGTTTCCAACATTCTCAGTTCTCAATGTATGGTTTCTTGGAATTTTGTATCTTGTTTTCCCATCCTTGGGATAGTCTAGATGTGTTGATGGACAGTTTCAGCTCCGCTTTGAGGTCTCAACCTCGTAAATGTATTTTTATTTTCTTTTAATAGAATTAGTATTTACTGAGAAAAAAATAATTTAAAATAAAATTATAAGCTAATTAATTTTTATGAATTTCTTTTCTATAACGTACTATTATGAAGCCAATAGCCAATTTCTTTGTCTCCCATGAATTAATGGTTATGTGAATTTAATAACCATTTTATCTATATATATGGACTGATTCAATATATAATTAGAAAAAATATTTGAAATGATTATTAATAAGTTACTAGAATCTCAATCCTTCTAAATGTAATATTTAACTTTGTTAATGTCATTTTAGTTCAATTTTAAATGATGTTTGGGATGTAATTTTGTATGTAACAAAGGAGTACATTTCACTAGCTTGTTGATGTTGATTGCCATTGTTGTCATTAAAGTTCACTAAGACTTTATATGGCCTTATAGACCTTAAGAAGATCAGATATTAATTATAATTATTTAACATTTTATTTCTATTCTCAAAAAAAAGGTGAGAGAAGTATTCCTACATCGCAACAAATTTTGTAATTAAAAAGCCAAGAAGGTTGGTATTATCATAAATATTTTAAAACTTATAAGGTAAAATATTAATTTCAATTCTTTAACATTTTATTTCCATGCGCAAAAAGACGTGAGAGAAGTTGATGTAGGAGCATCAAATGAAGCTCATGATGAAGAAATGGAGCATCACTTGACAATGTGTTGGACTTGCCACATGTTGAGCTAGCCAATTGATTTTGTTGTTTTTGTTAGCATTCTAATTATTTAATGTAAGTCTAGGTTTGAGATTAAGTAGAAGAGTTTAGGAATTAAGAGTTACTTCCATTGTAATAAGTAGCTCACCATGGTTCCACCAATGTGGGTGAGCGATCAACGGATCAAATGGTCGCAAGGACTCCCCCATCTAACATGCGATGAACATGCTCTCAACAATAATGATAATTAAATGTACTGATGTCTAGACTACGAAGCCTCTAGATGAGTTGGGTTTACTTATTATGTTGCGCAGTCGAATATGAAAATTTGTTGTGAATTTGGAGATGAATAGAGGGTGTAGGGTGACAAGTTTCAATAGCAATCGCCAAGAGGGCTTACTTTGGGAGCTAAATGGGCGGGAAGAGATTTCAGAGAATTTGAATGGTGGAGTTTTTGTATTGGGAAACCTTGAGGTGTTTATTTGGGACCCAAGAGAGTCATCGTCCTCCCCTAGAGGTCTCATTCCTTGTAAAAGTTCTGTAACTATCATTGACAACTTTTTCCAACTTTGTTGGCCCCTAATTTGTGAGTTGTTCACTAGAATTCTGGTATTCGATACTTTTTGTTGTGGTTTGGCATAGGTAATTTGTTTATGTGGTGATAGGAACCTAGTTGCCTTTGCCATGATTTTCATGCCTTCGGTATTGGGGTCTCTTGTTGTGGCCCAACGTGTGGGGTGTTTCTATGGTTGAGTTTCTCTCACTCTTTTTCAAGTTGTGGTTATGGTTGGGTCTCTAGTGGCTTCTAGGTGGGAAAACATATGTGTCATTTGGGTCCTTCGTCATTTTGATACTAACTATTAGTGGTTATTTCAGTCCAAACCTGCCCTCGAATTGTTTCATAGCCTTTGTTGTTTTAGTGCTTTGGGAATGTCTATTTAGTGCCCGACCTGTCAGAAAGCATTTTCTATCAGGGAGTATCGGTTGGGGTGTGGAGTTATTATAAATTTCACATGCCTTCATGATGATTTGAAGCTTCATTTGTGGTTGGCCAAAAATTCTACCACCCCTGAGTTATGTGGGGTCTATCAAGCATTGAGGTATGTCTTCATTCCTCCTAGTTTGCTCTATTGGTATATGTTCTAGGTTCCTGTGGTGGGTGTCATCGAGGTTGGTCATGACAAAATCATGGTCCAAGTTTGGGTCAATTTTTTTTCACAGGTATGCCCTGATAAAGGGATGATCCCAAAGAGGTGGAAGCCAACATGAGCTTAATATGGCATGAACATGCACATACAATTTGCCTAGAGAAGGTTTTTCTTGTATGGAGAGAAAGGGTGAAGTTTCTCAGCACCAAGGATGCTCATTAGGGCATCTGGACCTTTCGGTCACCTAGGAATCACTCGCCAAACAATTGAGGGGAATTCATGCCACCCTGAAAATACTTAAGGAGAATAGACACGGGGATAGGAATGAGCTAGTGGAATATATGAACAACATCTCATTTAGTCAAAAAAAAAATTCGTGCAGCTCGCTAACTTACTCAGGAGCCAATGATGGACTAATGACCATCTACATGAACTTGAGCCTAGAGTGGAACACATTGATTTACACATGCATGAGCATTTGGACCTATTGGAAACTCCTCCTACGTGCCCTCCTCAACCACCATCTTAATATGTCTTCCACAAGATGTATTCTTATTTTGTCTCTCTTTTGGCGTACATGGCTTTCTAGCCCTTCAAAAATAAATGCTCACTTAAAAAAACATCAGTGTTATACTTGTGCTCTCCTAGGTAACAAATTTCGTTGGAGTGATGCTAGGAGAGTTGTTGAGACTCATTTCATAATTTATAATTCGTGTTAATATAATAGAATTGATTTGACGAAAAAAAAAGGTAGCTCACAATGGTTGCCTTTTCAACTTCCCTCATTTTGAGAGAAGAGCAAATGAGCCATTCGATGAGGTTTTTGAATAAAGGAGGCATTGAATGAGGAGGAAGGAAGTTCTTATCCCGCCTCCAAGTATGTACATTTGAGATAAATGAAAAGGAAGTTGTGGAGAATAACACATATTCATAAATTTGTTCATAAATATGTGTTTTCTTATCTTTCGTTCAAACTGTACATGCTTCTCTAAGCTTCATAATTTTTGTAACCATTTTTGTATTACTATATGCTTGTAAACATAAAAGTTATGAGAGTAATGGTTGTTATGTGTTCCTTTTTTGTGACCTTCCAAAATTTTGCAGTGTCTTTGTTTTGCAAAAAGTGGCATGCCATTTTTGCTTGGAATGCAGACCATTGGTGAGTGAGAGTGCAACCATTGATGAGGAGAGGTGGAAGGATATCATTCCCTAAGCCACAAAGATGTGTTAAGACTGTAGAGATTTGATTTGTAGATATTGAGTTGTTTCAACTTCCAAAAAGTTCAAAAACAAAGTTGTTTTGAGAGTTACGAAAATATTTTGCAACAACTATAGGTTTTTAAAAGAACACTACTAAAATATTTTGTAGCACTTATAGCCTGAATCTTTGCACTACATTTTGGATTCTAGACTACCTTTCAATCTTCCCATAACCATTAGTTTGTAGTATCAAAGCCACGTTTGAGGTAAGGCCACGTTTGAGGTAGAGCTATGTTTTACATTGGTGTTGCTTCCTATGGTTTTGGGAGATGGATTTGTGAGCGAGTAAATATCAAGGTCGAGGAGGGAGACTCGTAGCTAATGCAAAACTTCAAGGAGAGATACAAATATTTTAAGCTTGTTTAGAGGCCATGGAGACAATTAGGCAGTGAGACCATGAGGTTGTGGATGATATTAGATCGGAGGAGGAAGTTTGAGTAGAAAGGGAAACACCTACAGATGAAGCTCGAGAAAATAAATTATTGAGGATAGTGTTATGCTTAAGTTCAACACAGAAACATCAATTCTCTACCTATGATGGTAGCCTAGAATCTGAGAATTTGATGGACAACATCAATGAACCAGATTAGTATTTTGAGTATGAGGAGATTGAAGAAGATAAGAGGGTAAAATTTGTTGTAAATAAGTTGAAAGGCCATGTTGTGTTGTGGTGGAACAATATGAAAGTTGAACGGAGGAAACAAGGCAAAATATTGATAAATAATTTGGATAGGATGGTAGCGAATATCAAAGGGAAGTTTTTTTGGAAGGATTAACATCTATTCCCCTACATCTAAGTTCATTACCTTAAGAAAAGGCTGCCGAAAATTAGAGAGTATACCGAGGAGTTTTACAAGTTGAAGATGGGGGAAGGTTATGTAGAAGAGACCTTGGAGAAACAGAAAGGTACATCACTGGTTTGAAGCTAGATATCCAAGATGAAATCAACATGCTTACTCTTATGATGATGGAATAAGCATATTGTTTTTCCTTGAAGGAAAAATAGAAGATCACAAGGAAGCATAATTGAAGCAGAGGTCATGGTTTTGCTAGAGGAAAAGGACAGACAATTGGAAGGGGGAAGACACTAGCTCAAAAGAATGATGCAAGTAACCTAAAGAAATAAGGATAGTAAGAGAAATAATGTGGCTCGACAGGAGGAAAACTTTACCAAAGAGGTAGAGGGAGAGGAAGAGGTAAAGAATCTATATATCAATGTTACACATATGGGTCGCTGGGTTATAGATCTTTCGAGAGTCTTCACAATGAGAGAGGAGGGCGTAAAAATGCATATGTAGCTCAACCAGAAGCATCATAAGCATAAGCACTTATGGTATAAAATGCACCAAATATATGAGAAGCTTAAATGATGAACAAAGTCCTATTGAAACCAGCCAAGGAGACTGCTAAACCAATACAAAGAAAAGCCTTGTTTAGTATTGTTCGCAAGGCTAAAGGAAAGTGTTACAAAGTAGTGATTAACAAGGTAAACAATTATAATATAGTTTCCACAAAAATGGTGGAGAAACCTGCATTGAAAAGTATGAAGAATCCAACACCACATAAAGTGTGATGGTTGCAGAAAGGTCACCAATTTTTGCTGAGTGAGTGGAGTTGAGTGGATTTTTGGATAGGTCGATATAAGCATAAGGTATTTTGTGACATCATGCCAATGGATGTCTACCACCTTATTTCAGGACAAACTTTGAAATTTGATAGGAAAGTGTCGCATGATGGAAAGAAAAACAAATACAAGTTTGAAAATGAGGGTATCAAGCATATGTTTGTACCATTAAATGAGGAGAATACGACTGGGACGAGTAGCTCCAAATCACTATCGTTGGGAGGAAAACAATTTCTACAATAAATGGAGAAAGAAGAGGTAAGCTATTGGATGGTCTACAAACCAAAGGTAATACTCTTGCAATAAAATTGTGGATTTAAATATTTAGATTCAAGAGAGGTTGCAACAGTTTTGTGATGTCATGGTAGATGATTTATCAGGTGGTCTTCCACCTAAGAGAAATGTGATCCATCACATAGACCTAATACTAAGAGAAAACATTATGAAAAAAGTTTCTTACTGAGAGACACCCAAGGAGAATGAGGATATAAGGAAATAGGTTCAATGATTATTGGAAAAAGGGTTGATAGGGGAGAGGTTGAGTCCATGCGCTATCCTTGTCGTACTTAGTCCAAATATGGATGGATAATGGAGGATGTGCAAAGATTGTAGAGAAAACAACAAGATCAGATTAAGATACAAATTTCCATTGCCACGGATGGATGATGTGATGGACTGTTTGAGTGGAGAAGCCTACTTTTCAAAGATTGTTTTGAAGAGTGGTTACCACCATATTGATATTAGAGAAGGGGATGAGTGGAAGACAACTTTCAAGATGAATAGCGGACTATATGAATGGTTGGTCATTGAATTTGGACTAAAAAATGCACCAAGTACCCTCATGCAGTTGATGAATGAGGCCTTTAAGGAGTTTTTGGGTAAGCTTGTTATTATTTATTTCGATGATATTTTGATTTTCCGCTAAACAAAGGAAGAAAACCTTAGGCATGCAAGGTATTTTCTAGAAATGTTGCAGCAAGAGAAACTATTGATTAACCAGAATAAATGTACTTTATTGAGACATGCATTGGTATATTTAGGCTTTGTCATTTCAAATGGATCTAGAGAAATAGAGGCAATTGTAAGTTGGACTTCACCCAAGAACATTTTTTGAAGATAGAAGATTCCATGGCTTAGCTAGCTTCTACAAGAATTTCATCAAGATTTTCAATGGTATTTGTGAACCCATTGTTGAAACAATCAATAAATATAGACAACCATTTTGTTGGAAAACAACAACAAAGAAAACTTGTGAGCTCTTGAAGAGGAAGATAATGAAGAAACTGGTGTTGAAGTTTCCTATCTTCAATTAACTTTTGGAAGTCAAATGTGATGCTAGTGGAATACCCATTGGAATAGTATTGAGTCAAGAAGGTAGATATGTTCCATATTTTGGCAAGAAGTTGAATTATTCCAAACATAAATACTCCTCTTATGATAAAGAATTATATGCATTGGCTCAAGCATTGAAACATTGGAGACACTATTTGATACTTAGGGAATTTGTTTTGTTCTCTTATATTTCTACAACATTTTTATTTAAATAAAAAATCATCAAAGGCTGAGATTTATTTCCAAATTAGTTTTCTTTTCTTTCCGTTTTGATTGAATTCATTAATTAAAAAAAAAAAATCATAAAAATCATGATATGAAATCAATTATAGAATTGTAAGCATGTGTTATTGATAAGTTATGGTACTATAACAAAGCTTATTTATAGGTTAAGAATATCCATGCTGAAGGGGGTCATATCCATGGTTGAGAATTTTGTTATATATAATGTTTAAAACGTACATATTTTTAACTACTACTTATTATTTATTATATTAAATAAATCTTTTAATTTAATTAATTTAATGAATTTTTTTTATAATTTTAGCAACTTGAAATGTATTGATGAAGTAAATGTTTTGATCCTTGTTATGGATTGTTTCCTATTTTCATCTATCAACCATGTGGTTTACATGGCTTATTAGGTGAATGGTATAGATTTAACTTCCATAAAATATTTCATATTCTCGTTATTATTCACAAATTAAAGGTTGATACTTTTCTCCAAAGTAATTATCCTATTTTTTTAGTTTGTAATTAAAACAAAGTTAATATAAACAAGTGTACTCTGAAATGAATTACGGTTGGTTTTTGGGAAAGTAATAATGATAAGCCATGGTATTGGCCCATGGTATTTTAACAAATCATATTTACAAGTTAAGAATATTCTAAATAAAGTGTTGTTAAATATCAATGTTTAGAAATCTCGTTATATGTTTTTTATGTCCTTGTATGTTTAATTCATATACAAATTATTTTATATTTTAAACAATAATATTAATAATGTAAAATAAAGTTGTAATTTAGTTAATTTATATTATTATGTTAATTATGTTCAAAAGGGTTTCTAAAATTTTAATTGATTATCAATAATCATTAAATGGATGGTAGAGATTTAATCTGCATGGAATATGCATGAATATTCATATTATTTACAGATGAATGACTAATATTTATTTACAAATTAATTATGATCCTTTAATGAATTTATCTTAGATTAATTAATTAAAGAAAATATCATG
>APFE031268921.1:62183-80166 GCA_000404065.3 Pinus taeda
TTTATTTATCAGAAATGCTATATTAATAATGTAATTTCTTTTATAACTTCAGTGTAAAAAAGTTATTTTGTTCAAAAACTCCAATGGAACAAATTCAAAATATAAGTTTGTTCAAAACTCCAATGAAACAAATTCAAAATACAAATTTTACACCCCTTATTGTGAGTTCGATAGCGTAAGCCTCAACCTACAGTAACCTCCAGTTTGAAATGATTCTTGCTTTCAGTATAATGCTTCAAACGAGCCAGAGCTATTTTGGCAACATAGAGAATAAGCAATAGCTATTCTGACAATATATGAGATTTATGGGTGTCATAACCCTCCATACAACATTACATAATAAAAAAAAAAATTATATTATTACATTACCTATGCGTCTATATATTAATACTTATCATAATATTTGACTTGATAATAACGGATATGATTAAAGTGGAATGATACGGCATATCTAACTCCTGTCGGATGATTGTCCTTGGTCGCTTTACACGGTACATATCAAACCGTTTGGCGGCAGGTTGAGGCGCTCCATGTGTGACACCTGGCATCCATAGTCCACGCCAGCGATCCGCGTTACTAAACTTTGAGTTGGTAGCTGGGGACATTAATGTCTCAGTCCCGCCACACCACCTCTCGGGATTCTCATTGTGATCATCGGCCAAGATCACTTCCAGCGATCGAACGGTGGAAGATGGATGTGCCATGGACGGTGTGATACATAGGGTTTCATTTCACGCGGTTCTGGTCGTTTGTTCATTGCTACAACTCTGCAGTTGCAGCCTTTGCTCCGGCGTCGCTGCCATGATCGGGATGCCATTATCGTGGCATTTCTGGTTCAACCCACCGATGTATTGGAGGAGCTCTAGAGACGGCCTGTTGGCGGTGAAACCCTCCCTGTTCCTCGCCCTTAATCCCATCTGTGACAGGTAATGCGTCTCTCCCTTGTTTCTTTACTGCATTAGTTCATTATTTCACTGTATTTATGGGAATATGCTAACTACCGGTTTATTACTGGTTGGCGCAGGGTAGCTGCTCGATGAGGCCGCGGTTACGAGGATTAAACAGCATTTCGACCTTCAACCCCTTAACCGGTAAGCGCTCTACCACCATAGTTTGCACTGTTGATTCAATCTGGAAGTTCGACTTATATTGTTTTCCTCTGCCAGGGTTTTGTCAATCTTTGATAATTTGGCACTATGGCCTCACCTCGACAAGATTTGCTTTCCATTCACTGTTTAACGTTATTTGGGGTTGAAGCCCAGGTTGCCGTTTGAATAGTCTGTTCATAGGGTTTTACATTTGGTCATGGTCTGTCATATAGCTCAGCTCGTATGACTGTAATTTGTTCGAATGCTCAATGTACATATTGTAATGGATTCGGTATTTAAAGGCCGAGGTTAATGCATTGGAATTATGGGTTTGTTTTCATTGTCGAACAGACTTTACATATTACAGATCTTATTGCTTTTCTTTACTGTTTAGTATGTTTATACACTTGTCAGTGCACGGTGTCGCTCGTCACGAGCCACCGAGTCTCCTCATGTTACACACTGGTTATTTACTTCTATTTTAATGAACTGTTCCGAGGGTTTTGGTTTACGGCCCTACTCTTTCTGAGTTTGCTGCCTCTCAGAGGTTAGATGATACATGGATAATACGTTGATAATGAAGCTTATGCATTTTATTGTTGATATTTGTTTAATCCGAATGACAGACCCTTATTAATAAATCTGATATGTTTATGTATGGAAATGAGGCGGAAGCCTATTACGGACTAGTAACGGCTTTACCTTTGGTGGATCACCACTCCTCATTATTATTTGGTATTTAACCTGTTGAATGCTCACATCGAACTCATAGTTATATGTTCTTTCGTTTTGGTGTTAAATACGTTTATCCGCCTCGCGAATGGTTTGACCTTCAGTTCTTAAATGACATTATACTGGCGCCATACAACCAGGTGTTCTCACCTGTGTATGCGGCTAACCGGACTCCTCTACAGTTATGTGGTTCGGCGGTTATTTTCTCAGTTTTTGCATTGTACGTTTTATTACAGTATCTTCGTTTCTTAAAACCCTTATCGAACCTATGATTCTTGTGAGGGTTTGAATTGCTACTTATCTGGAAATGTA
This sequence comes from Pinus taeda, assembly GCA_000404065.3. Taxonomy (NCBI): domain Eukaryota; kingdom Viridiplantae; phylum Streptophyta; class Pinopsida; order Pinales; family Pinaceae; genus Pinus; species Pinus taeda. The sequence continues at coordinate 64,316 of APFE031268921.1, forward strand.
TAAATATACTTGCAGGATATCGTATCGATTATCTTTGGCTGCTACATTCCGAATATAGGAAATTTCATTCTGAACATATGTGTACTATTTGTTCGCTGTTTCGATACTTGTATAATATGGCCAATGTATAAATCACTGCTCATGAAGTTCCATGTTAGGAATGCATATTTATTTCAAGTGCTACTATATAGCGTAGGTTTCAATATGAATACCCTAATTTCATACCCGGTACAGGTAGTTCGGCCATTCTATTCTAACACTTAATAATTACTGTTCTTTATTTCTCACACTTTAGCTAGTGTAAACGTAAGATACAGGATACTGTTCAATTTCTCATTTTCTATTTCTTTCTCTTACTTTATACATTATATGTATCTAACAGAGACATTAATCATTACCGGTATTATTTCCAGCAGTACACAGGTTCTGATTTACAGCCCAAAATTCATACTCACAGCAACTATAATCAGATTCTTAGGACTACATGGTAATAACTAGTCTTCCAGAATTAATGAAAATTACAGATACTTACCTGTGTATCCTGGTCTTTTATATTCTGCACTTCTACAACACGTAGAAGGTGATTGAATGCCTGATGTCCTCCCATCCACGAGACCAGTCCTCCAAACTGAGTCTCTCCCCCAAGCTCTCTTGCCGGCCACAGCCTCAGTAATATTAAACACAAATGTGCCTGTGCTATCTGGTCCTCACCAAACGTAGCACACTCTTCTTCTGCTCCATTGCCTCTTCTCTTTTTCCCCGTTTGTTCATCAACAACCTGGGTCTTTTCTTCTTTCCCCTTTTCTATGGGAAAGAGAGAACAGTTAGGGCTTCCCCTAATATGCTGGCAACTGTTTTTCCTTTATCTTTAAGCAGGAAGAGTAAATAACTTTTCACATAAAGTTACTGTGTACACATATATCATGCAATTCATATTATATCATTTGCACAAATAATATTTTTATCATTTTCAAGAAAATAATAATTTCTGTTATTTTTATTCACCCATAAGGTAAATAATAATTTATTCATGTAAAAATGTCTGGTCATTACATCTTCGCCCCCTGAGATTGGACATCGTCTCGGTGTCTCACAGATCCGAACAGATCGGGATAGGTCCTTTTCATCAATTCCTCATCTTCCCAAGTGGCCTCGTCAGGTCCAAAATGTCGCCATTGCACCTTAACTTGGGTAATAACTCGTTTCCGCAGCTGCACTTCTCTCCGGTCGAGAATGCTCAGCGGTTCGACCAGAACCTCTCCTTCCGGTTCGACCTGCAACACACAATTCTTTGAATCAGTTTCCTTTTTATATATAAATTTTTACTGAATTTACCGTAACAATCACCCACCTGGATCTCTTGCCATCGAATCACATGCTTAGGGTCATACACATATTTCTTTAGAACAGAAACATGAAACACATTATGGACTCGGATGTGACTGGGCAGGGCCAGTTGGTAAGCTACTAGTCCGACCCTTGCTAAAATCTCAAAGGGTCCACAATATCGGGGTGCCAACTTAGCGCATCCACCCCACTGTAAAGTACTTCTTTTGGCTTGAATTCGAATGTACACGTGGTCCCCAACCTGAAACTCTTTAAACCTTCTCTTTCGATCAGCGAAATTCTTTTGTCTATCTTGGGCAGCTTTCAAATTAACCCGTACCTTCTTTACCATATCTTCCATTTCCTTCAACATTTCAGGACCTAGACTCAATTTATCTTCCGGTCCTCCCCAACTAGTGGGTGTACGACATTTCCGACCGTACAAAACTTCAAATGGACTCATTTGTGTTGAGGTATGGTAACCGTTGTTGTACGCGAACTCTACAAGATGTAGGTAGTCTTCCCACCTGGTGGGTTGTTGCATGACATAAGCCCTTAGCATATCCTCCACCATCTGATTCACTCGTTCCGTTTGCCCATCAGTCTGTGGATGGTATGCTGTGCTGAAATTGAGTTGAGTTCCTAATTCTGCAAACAGTGTTTTCCAAAATGCTGAGGTGAATTTCACATCACGATCGGAAATTATTGTTTTCGGAAGTCCATGTAATCTGAATACATTCTGCATAAAAATGTGGGCGATCTGCGCAGCTCTATATGTAGATTGCACCGGTATAAAGTGTGCGGCCTTACTTAGTTTGTCCACTACCACGAAAATGGAGTCATTATTTCTTTTTGTTCTGGGTAATCCTGTAATAAAGTCCATGGAGATGATTTCCCATTTCCATTCTGGAACTGGCAATGGTTGTAGCAATCCTGCTGGATGCTGATGTTCAGCTTTAATCTGTTGGCATTCTAAGCACCTTGCCAGGTATTCAACAATGCTTTTCTTCATTCCAGGCCAGAAATATTCTTTCCGAATTGCTGTTATCATCTTTTGATAACCCGGATGACCTACATAATGGCTGATATGAAATTCATCCATAATCAGATTTCTAATTCTGCTTTGATTAGGCACATACAATCTTTTCTTGAAGTAAATTCTTCCAGCATCATCTAACTCATATTCTTGTTGGCTATCTTTTTTAGCAGATTGTTGTATCTGTAATTTCAATTGCTGATATTCAGTATCTTGATCTGCAATTTCTTTTATCATTTCCATGAAGGGACTTTCCCATCCACTGAAGGAAACTTCATACAAATTGTGTATTTTCCGGCTCAAGGCATCTGCTACCTTATTTTCCTTTCCTTGCAAATGCTTTATGTCAAAATCAAAGCCACTTAAAAAGTCCACCCACCTCGCTTGCCTAGCATTTAAGGTAGGTTGGCTGAAATAATTAGTCAAACTGTGATGGTCGGTATGCAGCAAAAATTTCCGGCCCATGAGATAGTGCCGCCACATCTTCAGGGCATGAATAACGACAGCCAACTCTAAGTCATAAGCAGAATATTTCTGCTCATGTTCTCTTAGTTTTCGAGACTCATAAGCAATTACTCTACCTTCTTGCATCAAGACCCCTCCCAAACCCTCTTTGCTAGCATCTGTACATACCACATAATCCTTGTTGGGATCTGCTATACTCAGAATAGGTGCTGTGGTGAGCAGGTGTTTCAGTTGTTCGAAACTTTTCTGGCAATTTGGGGTGCAATGAAATAGTTTCCTTTCTTCTGCAGGGAAGTAATGGGAAATGCTACCTTAGAGAAACCTTCCACGAATCTCCTGTAATATCCAGCTAACCCCATGAAAGATCGGACATCTGCTACATCTTTTGGAACCGGCCATTCCATTATCGCTTTTATCTTTTCTGGATCCACCGCAATTCCATCCTTTGTGATTACGTGACCCAAATACTGAATTTCTGCTTTGAAGAAGTCACATTTACTAAACTTAGCGTACAGCTGATGTTCTCGAAGGGTCTGCAGCACTATTCGGAGATGTTCGTGATGTTCTTCGATAGTGTGTGAATAAATTAAGATATCATCAATAAATATCAGCACGAACCGGTCCAGATAAGGATGGAAAATACCATTCATTAAGCACATGAAGGTTGCCGGGGCGTTGGTGAGCCCAAACGGCAAAACCATGAATTCATAGTGCCCATACTTGGTTCTAAAAGCTGTTTTTGCGATGTCCTCATCCTTAATTCTGATCTGGTGATAACCTGATCGTAAATCGATCTTAGAGAACACTGTCGCGCCTTTTACTTGATCGAACAATTTGTCGATCTGGGGAAGAGGATACTTGTTTTTAATAGTCGACTTATTCAATTGTCTGTAATCAATACACATCCGAAGGGTGCCGTCTTTCTTCTTAACAAATAACACCGGCGCCCCCCATGGGGACACACTGGGATGGATGTAATTCTTGTCCAGTAATTCTTGCAACTGCATTTTTAATTCTGTCAACTCAGGCACACTCATTCTGTAGGGTGCTCGTGATACTGGTGCAGCCCCTGGTACCAATTCTATAGTAAAATCTATGTTTCTTCACGGTGGTAGTCCTGGAATTTATTCTGGAAACACATCTGTAAATTCTTGTATTACAGGGATATTATTCAAAGATGCAGATTTATCCTTGGAGTTGGCATAACCCACTTGAATGGCGTACACTTGACAGCCTTTCCATACACATTTTACCAATTGATTTGCAGTTATCAGTCGAACCTGCACTAGCCGCCTGATTCCCTGCATTTCCTTGCTGTTTCCTTGTTGATCTTTGTAATAAATAATTTTGTTTTTGCAATCAACTAAAGACCAGTGCTTCTCCAACCAGTCCATACCGATTAGAATGTCATAGGAACCCAAAGGGAGTATGTTTAGGTCAGCTGTTATTGGTTGGTCTGCTATAGTAAATGAGCAGTCATTGATATTGGCGGTTACCCGCCGTTTAGCCCCAGTAGCTAATTGCACTAGCCATGGGTTTTTAAATTTAACAGATTGCAAGTTACAACGTTCCACTACTTTCGAGTTCACATAACTTAACGTGGCCTCGAGATCAATCAAAACAGATATGGTAAGGTTTGAAATTTTACCTTCGAACTCGACCATGGTTGGTTGATATTCTGCCTGTCGATCCTCCAAGGCCGCATTGATTCTGGGTACGCTTCGACCCACTTTGCCAACAGTTGAGGCTTCATGAATTTGAGACAACTGTTCAGTCCCCTTTCATTGTGGGCAGTTTTTGATGTAGTGAGGTCCCCCACAACCCCAGCACTGCACAGGGGGTCTTGCTGTCCCCTCATTGTCCAATCTGATTTGCTGTTCACTGACCTTGGATTCATTTGCGGATCTGAACTTAGATGTAGTTCTGGCTGTAAATCTGCTGTTGGTGCCTTTGCCAGCTCCTTTATTTCCATTATTGCGTATCCCTTTGTTATTTCCAACTGTCTTAAAATTCTTCTTCACATTCCATTTCCTGCTAGCAGTTTCCCCTTTCTGTTTACTTTGCTGATAGCAGATTCTAGCCTTGCGGATTACTTCATCCATCGATTTTGGATTATCAAATTCAATCCTTTCCCGCATGTACGGGGGTAAACTACTAACAAATCGCTGCACTTTCGCTTTTTCCTCTCTTATATATGGTACGTAGCGAAGTAAGGAAGTAAAACGGGTGATGAATTCATCCATAGTCTGCTGTCCCAATCGCAGATCATGGAATTCTCTGGCTTTTTCATCATAAAAGCATTCTGTTAGATATCTCTCCTTGAATAACCTTTGGAAATTGTCCCATGTTATGTTTTGCTCTGTAACCCCTTTTACGATCTTCACTTCTTCCCACCAAAAGGTGGCCTTTCCTTGTAATTGAAAAATAGCTAGTCGTGCTTTAAGATTATGATCGTACTCATAAAGCTAAAAATACTTATTCATATTGATTAACCATGCTTCAGCGGCTTCTTCTTGCTCTCCGTCAAAATGCGATGGCTTAATCTTACGGAATTCCCCTTGCAGTTCTACCCTTTGTCTTTTCGAGGTTTGCTGTTCAAACACATTGTCAGAGCGTTCTTCCTGCTCCTCTGATCCTTCAGGGGGTATGTGATGGTTCTGCTCTTCCGACATCCTTTTCTATTCCACACTCGGATTAACTGGTAATTGATTTTGTCTGTCAGACAAACTTTTCAAAATTCTTTCTTGTTCCATTGTTAATCGGGCATTATCTTCTCGTAGTCTAGCCATCTCATTCTTCAGCACCTGCATAGTCTCCAGAATTGCTTGATTTGTGACTCTGGCTTCCTCGCCAAGTTGTACCCACAATTCTGGGTTATTTTCTGCACCGGTTGCACCCTGTCCCATTATAGGTCATCACGGTATATTCTCCGCTCTTCTCATGTCTGTTATTCTCAGAATCTGATCCTGCATAAGAAAACATTCACAGTAATAAAGAAAATGATTATTTGTCAATTTATTTTCACATGTTCATTCATCATTGTCTTACCCAGAGGCCACAGTACTGTATCTGGGCTCTGATACCATATGTCGTAACCCTCCATACAACATTACATAATAAAAAAAAAAATTATATTATTACGTTACCTATGCGTCTATATATTAATACTTATCATAATATTTTACTTGATAATAACGGATATGATTAAAGTGGAATGATACGGCATATCTAACTCCTGTCGGATGATTGTCCTTGGTCGCCTTACACGGTACATATCAAACCGTTTGGCGGCAGGTTGAGGCGCTCCATGTGTGACACCTGGCATCCATAGTCCATGCCAGCGATCCGCGTTACTGAACTTTGAGTTGGTAGCTGGGGACATTAATGTCTCAGTCCCACCACCCCACCTCTCGGGATTCTCATTGTGATCATCGGCCAGGATCACTTCCAGCGATCGAACGGTGGAAGATGGACGTGCCTTGGACGGTGTGATACATAGGGTTTCATTTCACGCGGTTCTGGTCATTTGTTCATTGCTACAGCTCTGCAGTTGCAGCCTTTGCTCCGACGTCGCTGCCATGATCGAGATGCCATTATCGTGGCATTTCTGGTTCAACCCACCGATGTATTGGAGGAGCTCTAGAGACGGCCTGTTGGCGGTGAAACCCTCCCTGTTCCTCGCCCTTAACCCCATCTGTGACAGGTAATGCGTCTCTCCCTTGTTTCTTTACTACATTAGTTCATTCTTTCATTGTATTTATGGGAATATGCTAACTACCGGTTTATTACTGGTTGGCGCAGGGTAGCTGGTCGACGAGGCCATGGTTACGAGGATTAAACAGTGTTTCAACCTTCAACCCCTTAACCGGTAAGCGCTCTACCACCATAGTTTGCACTGTTGATTCAATCTGGAAGTTCGACTTATATTGTTTTCCTCTGCCAGGGTTTTGTCAATCTTTGATAATTTGGCGCTATGGCCTCACCTCGGCAAGATTTGCTTTCCATTCACTGTTTAACGTTATTTGGGGTTGAAGCCCAGGTTGCCATTTGAATAGTCTGTTCATAGCGTTTTACATTCGGTCATGGTCTGTCATATAGCTCAGCTCGTATGACTGTAATTTGTTCGAATGCTCAATGTACATATTGTAATGGATTCGGTATTTAAAGGCCGAGGTTAATGCATCGGAATTATGGGTTTGTTTTCATTGTCGAACAAACTTTACATATTACAGATCTTATTGCTTTTCTTTACTGTTTAGTATGTTTATACACTTGTTAGTGCACGGTGTCGCTCCTCACGAGCCACCGAGTCTCCTCATGTTACACACTGGTTATTTACTTCTATTTTAATGAACTGTTCCGAGGGTTTTCGTTTACGGCCCTACTCTTTCTGAGTTTGCCGCCTCTCGGAGGTTAGATGATACATGGATAATACGTTGATAATGAAGCTTATGCATTTTATTGTTGATATTTGTTTAATCCGAATGACAGACCCTTATTAATAAATCTGGTATGTTTATGTATGGAAATGAGGTGGAAGCCTGTTATGGACTAGTAACGGCTTTACCTTTGGTGGATCACCACTCCTCATTATTATTTGGTATTTAACCTGTTGAATGATCACGTCGAACTCATAGTTATATGTTCTTTCGTTTTGGTGTTAAATATGTTTATCCGCCTCACGGATGGTTTGACCTTCAGTTCTTAAATGACATTATACCGGCGCCATACAACCAGGGGTTCTCACCTGTGTATGCGGCTAACCGGACTCCTCTACAGTTATGAGGTTCGATGGTTATTTTCTCAGTTTTTGCATTGTACGTTTTATTATAGTATCTTCGTTTCTTAAAACTCTTATCGAACCTATGATTCTTGTGAGGGTTTGAATTTCTACTTATCTGGAAATGTATAAATATACTTACAGGATATCGTATCGATTCTCTTTGGCTGCTACATTCCGAATATAGGAAATTTCATTCTGAACGTATGTGTACTATTTGTTTGCTGTTTCGATACTTGTATAATTATGGCCAATGTATAAATCATTGCTCATGAAGTTCCATGTTAGGAATGCATATTTATTTCAAGTGCTACTATATAGCGTAGGTTTCAATATGAATACCCTATTTTCATACCCAGTACAGGTAGTTCGGCCATTCTATTCTAACACTTAATAATTACTGTTCTTTATTTCTCACACTTTAGCTAGTCTAAACGTAAGATACAGGATACTGTTCAATTTCTCATTTTCTGTTTCTTTCTCTTACTTTATACATTATATGTATCTAACAGAGACATTATTCATTACCGATATTATTTCCAGTAGTACACAGGTTCTGATTTACAGCCCAAAAGTCATACTCACAACAACTATAATAAGATTTTTAGGACTACATGGTAATAACTAGTCTTCCAGAATTAATGAAAATTACAGATACTTACCTGTGTATCCTGGTCTTTTATATTCTGCACTTCTACAACACGTAGAAGGTGATTTAATGCTTGATGTCCTCCCAGCCACGAGACCAGTCCTCTGAACTGAGTCTCTTCCCCAAGCTCTCTTGCCGGCCACAGCCTTAGCAATATTAAACATAAATGTGTCTGTGCTATCTGGTCCTCACCAGACGTAGCACACTCTTCTTCTGCTCCAGTGCCTCTTCTCTTTTTCCCCGTTTGTTCATCAACAACCCGGGTCTTTTCTTCTTTCCCCTTTTCTATGGGAAAGAGAGAACAGTTAGGGTTTCCCCTAATATGCTGGCAACTATTTTTCCTTTATCTTTAAGCAGGAAGAGTAAATAACTTTTCACATAAAGTTACTGTGTACACATATATCATGCAATTCATATTATATCATTTGCACACATAATATTTTTATCATTTTCAAGAAAATAATAATTTCTGTTATTTTTATTCACCCATAAGGTAAATAATAATTTATTCATGTAAAAATGTCTGGTCATTACAATGGGTTATCTATTTTACTCCTCAAATTATGTCTTCCCTATGCTTTGGCTTTAATGGTTCTTGTTCTGAGTAATGCTTAGAGCCAGCAAGGGCTATTATGGCAAGATAGAGAATAAGCCATAGCTATTATGACATCATACTAGATTTATGGGATATCCATTTCACTCGAATGTTAGTGTTTAAAATTCTATTAATGAAACCGATATAAATATTACCAACAAAAAAAACTTTACAATTTAGGTTAGTGAAGTAGAAATGCATATTACCAATATTATCTAAAAAACAACTGACAATTTAAAATTGCTATTGTTCATATACACATTACCAACATTATTAAACGAAACACTAACTAACAGTTTAGAATTGCGATGGCGGTGGGTATCTTTATTTATCTTGCCAGGGCTTTTAATGTACACGGACTAAAACTTCAATCTCATGTGGCGTGGAAAATGGGAGTCGTACATGTCGGCCGAGGAAGGGCCGATAGTTAAAAGTGGTTAGAATTTGGGTAAAAATTTTCAAAAAAAATTGTAAATGTAGTATCTGAACCATGTTTTGATGATCCAAAAAGATTCAGCACTATTAAATATTAAAATTTTCAAACAATTTTGTAAATGTAGTGTTTTAATCATATTTTTGATAGTCCAAATAAATTCAACACCATTAAAAACTTTTAAAACACTTAAAATTATGAATTTTGATAACTTTTGTTTAAATTTACAAAAATCCCAACCTGAACTTTTCAAAATATAACTGAAATTTCCATAATAAAAAAACCATACTACAACAGAATATGTATATAGGGCTAAAAACGTATTTACTTCATGTATAACGATTAACATTTTAAAATTGCTAAGGAGGCGGTTATCTGTGTCCGTCTGGCAGGTACAATTAAAAACATGTTTATTTCATGGATAACAATTAACATTTTAAAATTGCTAAGGCCGCGGTTATCTGTATCCATCTGGCAAGTACAATTTACGTAGAGAGTAGCTCTGCCTTTATTATAAAATTCATTCCGTCCTATTTTTTTAAGTTTGAGAAGTTATCTACCACAAAAGTTGGGGCGATTAGATAAAATGTAACCCAAAAACATTTTAATGCCTTCATGATAAAGTGCATGAATGCCTATATGAATATCTGCCTATTTCAGACAAATCGTCGGCTGTCCTCGTTTCTAGAAAGTTGTACTTAGTTTAATTACGGCAAAAAATGGAAATTATTATTATCATTATTATTTGGGTTATGTATTTAAATTTGATAATTATGAATGAAACAAATATAGAGTGTTAATTAAGATATTGGGATTAACCTAACTATTTTTTTATTATGAATTCTCCAAGAAAGAATCAATTTTTAGTACCTTAGAGGACTAAGAGGAGAAAGGGAGAAAATGTTTCATGGAAGGTTAGACAGACCGAAGCTAAGTTTGGTGATTAGATAGCTGTGAACACTATAACTGAAGTCTTGCGAGAAGACATCTCTCTTGTGAACAAAGCTTAGGAGAGACTTAGACCTGAAAGCAAGTCTCATAGTTGGGAGGATAACATCTCTTGAATCATACCGTTGATTTTCACAAAGAATGTGTATAAGTAATTATAATAAATCGTTGTAATCATTTTTGTTGTAATTCTGTATAGAAAATGATAGAGAATGGAATAATTAGTAGTTCTTGAATTCTATTAAATATGTAAAATGTAGATTTTAGCATAGACTGGGATTTTACACACGTTGTTTCATTTACAGAAAAAAAGAAAAACAAGGATTAAACCATGTGATTATGTAGCAATAAGTCAACCTGGAAACTGAACGAAAAGAAGTAACATAGGAATTCAGAAAGGAAGTAACAGAGGAATTTGGAAAGGAAGGACTTTTCAGTTAAATTTTACTAGAAGAAAGGATTAGGACATAAACAGTTTGGACACGAAGCAAATTTAAATAACGGTTCTAATTAGAGAATTATTGTATCGGTCAACAAAAGTAAAGATTTGGACAAGTCTGGTATCCTTAAACTCTGAAAGCACCGAAGACAACCTATATAAAGAAGCATAACATTAAAGAACCCTTATAGACTTGCGGCAGTTCATCGCTCAAAGAAGCAAAAGTCTGGTATCCTTAAACTCTGAAAGCACCGAAGACAACCTAAATAAAGAAGCATAACATTAAAGAACCCTTATAGACTTGCGGCAGTTCATCGCTCAAAGAAGCGAAATGCCAAATAGCTGTTACAAAACTATAGAATCGAAAATAGATAATGCTAAGAATGGAATGTTGAATTCTTAGGGTCGGAAATGCTCTTATAGAACCAGAGAAAGAACCAAACCACTAGATCTTAATCACAGAGAAATAAATATATACTACCAAATATAAATTTGCAGAGATCTCATACAGTCGATGGAGAATATAATCTAAAGACTAGATTAAGCGACGACCATAGAACTTCTTGCATGTTGTTAAAATAAAATTCAACGGAAATTGAAAACACAAAAATAGTAACAGAACTAACATTTAATCCATGGAAAGTTTGAATAAATACTATAGTTGTACAAAAAATTGAAGACCCAATATCTGGGCCAATATATTGTAAATCAAAAGATGGAACGGTCGAATAACAACAAAGTATAGGAAAAATTCACATTAAAAGGTATGTGGAAGTCCATGGCATACCAACAAATAACATATTTGGATAGGGTTTCGCACCTTCCTCCAGATAACCACAAGTGTTTAACAGATAAGCACAAAATGTAAACCAACTACCTATACATCCCATCCAAATAAATATATATATATTATAATACATCAACATCGGCCAGCCCCAAAAGGCGTAGCTATTCCTTTCAATAGAAAAGACGTACAGCGAGATAACTATATCCAAAACTGAGAGCTAGGAAATCTAGATAAAACCATATTGCATACATTCCAGAAGAGCTGGAGCCATATCGTATCCTTATCGAGCCATGAAGACTATGACTGCTTATAGGAAAACCAAACTCGTTAACATACACAAAGGGTTATTGATGAGAAGAGCATGAGACCATGCCGTAACCTCGGAAAAGGCACCAAGGGAAGCTCTCTGGAACACTCGCGCATCTCCAGAAAAACCTGAAACACAACATGGCAAAAAGGTTAATTGATAACAACTTAACAAAAACTTGAAACATAAATATGCACAAGGGAAAAAATATCAAAGAATTCTTTATAAACCTGTTAGGACCGCGCAAGAGTTGACGATTGCATTAGAATAAAATCATTGTTCCATGCCCCAGCCATGAAACCAATGCTTATGACCATCTGTGGAGGAAATCATGGGTAAGCCAAAATAACCAGAGTGCTTACAATAGAATTGAAGAACACATAACAAAACTCTCTAAGACTCACTATCGAGTTACGAAAGCTGCTAGGAGTCCCTTCTGCCATCAGATGAGATCGAATGTTGATGAGATCGAATGTTGAATACCATCAATGGAGCGAGTTTGTCGAGGTGGGTAGAACAGTTGGAGGACAGTCAACGAATGTCTCGAGGCGTGTCGTTCGCAAAGCTCGGAAGGACAAAGGGTACAAGTGTTAAATGGAGACTGCAAATTTTACAATGAAGAAATCCATAACCTGCACTATGTATTAAATACAAATATTATTATATTAAATTCGGGGTTTATGAATCTGCAAACGACTAAGTTACTATGTATTAAATACAAATATTATTATATTAAATTCAGGGTTTATGAATCTGCAAACGACTAAGTTTTTACATGTGTAATATTAAGGTGCAAGCTGTTGGTTATATAGTATATTGTTGCGAAATAATACAATTTTTTTTTATTTGATTAATGGAGAAACATGAAAAGTGGTATTAGAGCACTCAGGTTACTAAATTGAGGCCTATGGAAAACTAATGATTAGCCGTTTTTGTTGTTTGTACAGTAAAAGAAGCAGGAGCAGGACAGATAACATACTTCATTGACCCATGATAGGTTTAGGACCTGCAACTTTTCAAGAAAGCAATCTTGAGGTATGGGTACAACTTAGAAAAGAACCACGCAACACCAACACTACAATACTGTAAACTGAGCAAGAGTTGAAGAGCGAGATGGCCCGATTGCGGGTAGATAATGAAAGATTGATGTAGGAATAGGAGAGGATTATGAAGAGTCTGTTAGACAGATAAAATTAGTGTCGGCCAATTCCTAGCCCAAAACACTGGCACATGAAAGGCAAAGGATAGAAATACAAGCATAATTTCGGAAAATAAAACTACCCCTCTTTGATGGTGAGCATGAGGAGGCCGCTGAAGCTTGGCTTATTAATATGAACAAGTATTTTTAACTGTATCAATATGATCATAGTTTAAAAGCTCCCTTGGCCATTTTCCAGCTACAAGGGAAAGCCACCTTGTGATGGGAAGAAGTGAAGTTTGTGCGTGGGATGTGTTATGTTTCTTAACCTGCAAAGCAATACCAAACAGAGAATATGCGAGAAAAATACCCAGAATACGGAATATGCGAAGAAAATATACCCAGAACACAGAATAGCAATGAATTTATTACTCAGAGAGAAATGTTCACAGGCCTCTTCGAGGGGGCATCCTCCACTAGAGCAGAGCTCGATTACAAAACAAGACACGATACTCCTCGCAGGGAGTCTCTATCCTTTATATATGACTCATACATGCAATACCACGGGCCAATACCGTGGTTTTTATTAATACCATCTATCTAATACTACCGCCGATTTACCCTTTATTTAATACTACCGCCCATTTGCAACTAACTGTGGTCCCTTCATTAATTGCGGGTTAACCACTTACAAATATTAATATGGGCTTTATTGACTCTTGACTATGACGTGATCCCATGACATGAATAAGGGGGTTAGGGTGGGACCCTAACATGCCCTCCCCCTTAAGACTAGCCTTGTCCTCAAAGCTGAAGCTGCGGAAACCGCTGAAGAATAGTGGCTGGTTCCCACGTTGCATCTTCCGGAGAGGTGTCTTTCCATTTGACGAGGACCTCTTTAATCATGCGGTCGCGTAGGTGCTTGTCTCGTGTGTCTAGAAGCTGTTCCGATTGAAGCCAGATTGACCCTTCCTCGTCTAATTCCGGTAGACTGGTTTGAACTCGGCAATTGTTCCCAATCACTTTCTTGAGGCACGATACATGGAAAACTGGGTGGATTTTTGCTGTAGGTGGCAAAGCCAACTTGTAAGCCACTTCTCCAATGCGCTGAAGTACTTGGTATGGTCCATAGAATTTTGGAGAGAGCTTTTGACAACCCTTGTCTTTGAGTGATGTTTGCTTATAGGGTTGCAGCCTCAAAAAGACCTGATCCCCTTCTTGAAATTGGCGCTCTGAGCGATGTTGGTCAGCCTGTTGCTTCATAAGGTTCTGAGCTTGATGAAGATTCTCGCACAGGTGGGCAAGCATGGTTGCGCGGTGTTGTAGGAGTTGATCCACGGCTTGTACTTTGGAGCACCCCGTGAGATAAGAAGTAGGGGAAGGCGGAAGTTGACCATAGACTGCTTCATAGGGAGTCATTTTGGTGGTGGCATGATAGTTGGTGTTATACCACCATTCCGCCAGAGGTAACCACTGTCCCCAAAGGTGTTGCTTTTCTGAAGTGAAACACCTAAGGTAGGTTTCTAGACATTTGTTGACTGCTTCGGTTTGACCATCTGTTTGCGGATGATATGAAGTACTAAGTTTGAGTTGAGTGCCTTGTATTCTGAAGAGCTCCTGCCAAAAATTACTGGTGAAGATTGGGTCGCGGTCGGACACAATAGAAGTGGGCATGCCATGCAATTTGAAGATCTGATCCATGAAAGTTTGGGCAACCAACGTTGGTGTAAATGGTTGGGGTAGGGCGCAGAAATGAGCATACTTCGACAGTCGGTCCACAACCACCATGATGACTGACTTGTTCCCAAACTTTGGAAGACCTGTAATGAAATCCATGGAGACCTCCGTCCAAATTGACGCCGGAATGGGCAATGGTTGTAATGTGCCTGGTGTGTTGACTGTTTCCCCTTTGTGGCGTTGACAGACGTCACATTCCGCTACGAAAGTCAGGATGTCCTGTTTCATACCGGTCCAAAAGAATGATCTTCTGGTGCGCGCATACGTCTTCTGAAAGCCCGAATGTCCTGCAATGGGAGATGAGTGCAATTCTGCCAAAATGCTACTTTTGAGGGTGGATGTTGGTGATATTACGACTCTGTCCTTGTAGCGAAGAATATCATTCTGCCACGAGTAGCCCTTGCTGGAATTAGGATCCACCTGCAATTGAGAAATAAGTTGGGAGAGCCCTGGATGTGAAAACCATTCCCTGCGAGCCTCTTCAATCCAGTCTAGAATTGGGAGGGAAATTGCGAGCAGTGTACTTTCCTCCTCAAATTGGCGCAACAATGCATCTGCTACCCGGTTGTCTTTCCCTTTCTTGTAAATGATCTCATAATCATATCCCAGCATTTTGGCGAGCCACTTGTTTTGTTGTGGGGAAGATAGGCGCTACTCCAGAAAATATTTAAGATTGTGATGATCTGTGCAGATTTGGAAACGTCGCCCCAACAAGTAAGGTCTCCAGGTCTCTACGGCATGTAAGATGGCCATCATTTCCTTCTCGTAGGTAGATTGGCCCAGATTCCTCCCACTTAGTTGTTGGCTGGTGAAGGCCAATGGTCGCCCTTCCTGCATTAAAACCGCTCCCATACCTGTTCCCGATGCATCACATTCAATGACAAATGATTTGGTGAAATCCGGTAGGGCTAAGACTGGAGTGGTACACATGGCGTTTTTGAGCGCGGTAAATGCATGTTGTGCTTCCTCGATCCAGAAGAAGGAATTTTTCTTGAGGAGTTGAGTGAGGGGCTTCGCTATGCGACCATAGTTGCGGACAAATTTTCGATAATAGCCTGTGAGACCCAAAAATCCTCTCAAGCTCTTCAAGGTCTTCGGTTGAGGCCATTCTTGCATTGCCTGGATCTTTTTTGGGTCCACCTTGACACCTTCACGTCCCACAATGTGGCCCAAATACTCAACTTCTTTCATGCCAAACTCACACTTAGACA
>APFE031268921.1:98472-111803 GCA_000404065.3 Pinus taeda
AAGGCTGCCAAAAATTAGAGAATATATTGAGGAGATTTACAAGTTGAACATGGGGGAAGGTTATGTAGAAGAGACCTTGGAGAAAAAAAAAAAGGTACATCACTGGTTTGAAGCTGGACATCCAAGATGAAATCAACATGCTTACTCTTAGGATGATGGAATAAGCATATCATTTTTCCTTGAAGGAAAAATAGAAGATCACAAGGAAGCGTAATTGAAGCAAAGGTCATGGTTTTGCTAGAGGAAAAGGATAGACAATTGGAAGGGGGAAGACACTAGCTCAAAAGAATGATGCAAGTAATCTAAAGAAATAAGGATAGTAAGAGAAAGAATGTGGCTCGATAGGAGGAAAAATTTACCAAAGAGGTAGAGGGAGAGGAAGAGTCAAAGAATCTATATATCAGTGTTACACATATGGGTAGCTGGGTTATAGATCTTTTGAGTCTTCACAATGAGAGAGGAGGGTGTAGAGATGCATATGTAGCTCAACCAGAAGTAGCATAAGAATAGGCACTTATAGTATAAAATGCACCAAATATGTTAGAAGCTTAAATGATGAAAAAAGTCCTATTGAAACCAGCCAAGGAGACTGCTAAACTAGTACAAAGAAAATCATTGTTTAGTATTGTTCACAAGGCCAAAGGAAAGTGTTACAAAGTAGTGATTAACAAGGTAAACAATTATAATATAGTTTCCACAAAAATTGTGGAGAAACCTGGATTGAAAAGTCTCAAGAATCCAACACCATATAAAGTGTGATGGTTGCAGAAAGGTCACCAACTCTTGGTGAGTGAGTGGAGTTAAGTGGATTTCCAGATAGGTCGATATAAGCATAAGGTAGTTTGTGACATCATGCCAATGGATGTCTACCACCTTATTTTGGGACAAACTTGGAAATTTGATAGGAAAGTGTCACATGATGGAAAGAAAAACAAATACAAGTTTGAAAACGATAGTATCAAGCATACTCTTGTACCATTAAATGAGGAGAGTACGACTGGGATGAGTAGCTCAAAATCACTATCATTAGGAGGAAAGCAATTTATAAAATAAATGGAGAAAGAAGAGGTAAGCTATTGGATGGTCTACAAACCAAGGTAATACTCTTGCAATAAAATTGTGGATTTAAATTTTTAGATTCTAGATAGGTTGCAATAGTTTTGTGATGTCATGATAGATGATTTATCATGTGATCTTCCACCTAAGAGAAATGTGATCCATCACATAGACCTAATACTAAGAGAAAACATTATGAACAAAGTTTCTTACCGAGTGACACCCAAGGAGAATGAGGATATAAGGAAATAAGTTCAATGACTATTGGACAAAGGGTTGATAGGGGAGAGGTTGAGTCCTTGCACTGTCCCTGTCATACTTAGTCCAAAGATGGATGGATAATGGAGGATGTGCAAAGATTCTAGAGAAAACAACAAGATCAGATTAAGATAAAAATTTCCATTACCACGGATGGACGATGTGATGGACTATTTGAGTGGAGAAGCCTTCTTTTCAAAGCTTGTTTTGAAGGGTGGTTACCACCATATCGATATCAGAGAAGGGGATGAGTGGAAGACAACTTTCAAGATGAATAGTGGACTATATGAATGGTTGGTCATCGAATTTGGACTGAAAAATGCACCAAGTACCTTCATGTGGTTGATGAATGAGGCCTTTAAGGAGTTTTTGGGTAAGCTTGTTATTGTTTATTTCGATGATATTTTGATTTTCCGCTAAATGAAGGAAGAAGACCTTAGGCATGCAAGGTATTTTCTAGAAATGTTGCAGCAAGAGAAACTATTGATTAACAGAATAAATGTACTTTATTGAGGCATGCGTTGGTATATTTAGGCTTTGTCATTTCAAATGGATCTAGAGAAAATAGAGGCAATTGTGAGTTGGACTTCACCCAATAACCTTTTTTGAAGATAGAAGATTCCATGGCTTAACTAGCTTCTACAAGAATTTCATCAAGATTTTCAATGCTATTTGTGCACCCATTGTTGAAACAATCAATAAATATAGACAACCATTTTGTTGGACAACAACAACAAAGAAAACTTGTCAGCTCTTGAAGAGGAAGATAATGAAGAAACTGGTATTGAAGTTTCCTATCTTCAATTAACTTTTGGAAGTCAAATGTGATGCTAGGCGAATACCCATTGGAACAGTATTGAGTCAAGAAGGTAGATATGTTCCATATTTTGGCAAGAAGTTGAATGATTCCGAACATAAATACTCCTCTTATGATAAAGAATTATATGCATTGGCTCAAGCATTGAAGCATTGGAGACACTACTTGATGCTCAGGGAATTTGTTTTGTTCTCCTATATTTCTACAACATTTTTATTTAAATACAAAAATCATCAAAGGCTGAGAGTTATTTCCAAATTCGTTGTCTTGTCTTTCCATTTTGATTAAATTCATTAATAAAAAAAAATTGTCATAAAAATCATTATATGAAATCAATTATAGAATTCTAAGCATGTGTTATTGATAAGTTATGGTACTATAACAAAGTTTATTTATAGCTTAAGAATATCCATGCTGAAGGGGGTCATATCCATGGTTAAGAATTTTGTTATATATATATTGTTTAAAAGGTACATATTTTTAACTACTACTTATTATTATATTATTTAAATAAATCTTTAATTTAATTAATTTAATGATTTTTTTTTAATTTTAGCAACTTGAGATGTATGATGAAGTAAATGTTTTGATCCTTGTTATCGATTGTTTCCTATTTTCATCTATCAACCATGTGATTTACATGGCTTATTAGGTGAATGGTATAGATTTAACTTCCATAAAATATTTCATACTCTCATTATTATTCACAAATTAAAGGTTGATACTTTTCTCCAAAGTAATTATCCCATTTTGTTCCTATTTTCATCTATCAACCATGTGATTTACATGGCTTATTAGGTGAATGGTATAGATTTAACTTCCATAAAATATTTCATACTCTCATTATTATTCACAAATTAAAGGTTGATACTTTTCTCCAAAGTAATTATCCCATTTTGTTCGTTTTTAATTAAAACAAAGTCAATATAAACAAGTGTACTGTGAAATGAATTATGGTTGGTTTTTGGAAAGTAATAATGATAAGCCATGGTGTTGGCCCATGGTATTTTAACAAATCTTGTTTACAAGTTAAGAATATTCTAAATAAAGCGTTGTTAAATATCTATGTTTAGAAATCTTGTTATATGTTTTTTTATGTGCTTGTATGTTTAATTCATATACAAATTATTTTATATTTTAACAATAATATTAATAATGTAAAATAAAGTTGTAATTTAGTTAATTTCTATTATTATGTTAATTATGTTCAAAAGGGTTTCTAAAATTTTAATTGATTATCAATAATCATTAAATGGATGGTAGAGATTTAATATGCATGGAATATGCATGAATCTTCATATTATTATTTACACATGAATGACTAATATTTATTTACAAATTAATTATGATCCTCTAATGAATTTATCTTAGATTAATTAATTAAAGAAAATATCATGTCAATGCTTGTCATATTAGACATATGGTATTGATAAGTCTTGATATTGACCCATGGTATTGTACCAAAAACTATTTAAATTTTAATATAAAAGTAAGTACAATCTCTATGGTTTAAAACACTGTTTATATTGTATATTAATTATTTTTATAATTAATAATAAAGTTGTCGTGTTCCCCTCTGAAAATAACTTTGTGCTACCCACTTGTCATCATTTTATACCTTTGAATTATATGTTACACAATTAAAGCATATTAAGCTATTTGATCATCACAATTGAAAATAGTTGGAACGAACTAAAAGTAGTTGGGAAAAAAAATAGTTGGAAAAAACTGTTCTTATGGGTGCTGAAAATATATTGTCATGTCTTCCTCATATGAGAACACTCGTCAGTGTATTGATTGACTAAAGAACGCCGAGACAGTGCCACTTCCATAAAAGTTACCAAAATGGAATCTATATTGCATTATTTTTTTGATAAAATATTTGTTGGATGAGATTAGGGTGTTATCGCTAGGGTTTTATCTTGTACACCGCCACAGAAAAATGAGCCTCGGATGCTTTTTTTCTGTGTTATGCATCCAATATATGGCAGTGACTGCGGAAGCTATGAGATCAAGCACTCTGGGAGTGCGAGAGTTTCCAAAAGTTAGCGAAGCAGGCAAATGCGACAGAAATATTATTATTAACATTATGGATACCATTCCAAGAATTTTTGTACTTTTGATCACCGTTCATGGAACTGTAAACTGTTTATACATTAATTAAATATTATATTTTTTTATTTGAAGTTTTCCTCCACTACTTTGTTAGTGCTTATTGGCTCCCAACGTCGCAGATCCATCGTAGGCCCGATTGCCCTGATTTATTTAAAAATGAAAAGTGCAAAAATATCAGATTTTAATATAATGCCTAGTTCAGATTTATTTGTGGTTGGATAGTACGTTATGCTTTTGTTTTTTAGCTGTGCCGTTTATGCTTTTTAATTTGTTTTTCAATTTTATCCTCTGATAAAAACCTAAGGCAACCTGGAGTGCATTAAAAATTACGAACAAGTCGTGGAAATTGGAGATGACATGATCAAAATGTTACCTGGGTAATATTCTCTTTATTCCTTTTTCTGAAATAAAAATTAGTTTTTGTTAGGTATTATTGAATTGTTTTATTTTATTAAATTTACTTTCCTTACTTGAAATGTTTTATGATATTAATTTTATAGAGAAATATATTAGTTGTAACACATTTTATGTCTTCTGAAATTAGGTGGAGTTAGTTTAAAATTCAAATATCAGTATTGTAGGAAGTATTTTAATTAAAAAATAACAAAACTTCTAATATGATGTTCAACATATTAAATATTTTCTTTGTGTTAAATATGATGTCTCATATTTTTCGTAAGTTACAATTAAACATACCTGGTTTGGAACATTCAAATTAAATTATGATATGATGCATTTTTTAAGTTCAAATCATGTCTGATTATTATGTGGGGGTGTAGGGGAAGCGAGTTGAACTAGGGTTTGAATCAGGGCATCAGTGCTGGTTACCATGGAGGGGCGAGGAGGGGGTAGTTCCACTCCCTCCTATAGTCATGTGCTTTCGAACCGCTTCAAGAAACCAATGGAGACAGAAACTGGGTGTATCAACATAGGAAAACAAAAAAACATTAGATTACAACAACAGGAAGAGAATCATGAGGAAGTCAAAAGAAGGAAGAGAATAGGAGGAGGCAGTCAGAGATCTGAGCACAAGAATATGACAGGACTCTGTAAACTTACGTCAACCATCATACCTCGGGTTGTATTAGGTGATCCAGCGCTGCAGGTGCACAGGAATCACATGGCGACTTATGCAGTAATATGAAAATTTATGGGGATATGGCCAACGGGGAAGGCTTTGCATGTATGGATAAAGAACCACTAGAAACCTAAGGGAGAAATAAATCTTTACGTTGGGTCCAAGGGTTTCTTCACAGTAGTGTTCACAAATTTAGAGGACAAAGACATAGTGTTTGAAGGAAAACCATATTTTTATGCTGCTGCAGGACTCTACATATGACCATGGGTGATGAATTTGGTTCACGAACAAGAGACATTCACATCAGTGTCGTTATGGATAAGACTCTACTCCTACCTTTAGATTATTGGCTACCAGAATCCTTAAAAGCCATAGGCAATAAACTAGGTCATTTCTAAAAAATATCAGATGCATCTCTGTGAGGAAAATACACCTCCTTTGCTTGAATATGTGTAGAAATGGACCTATTTGGAGCACTTACAGATGAAATCATTCTAAAAGTATATGATGAAGAATGGGTGCACGTGGTGGACTATGAACATGTCCCATTCAGATGTCGCAAATGTCATGAACATAGGCACCTCTTTAGAGACTGCCCATTAAACAAAATGGAGAGAAATATTAAAACCAACACAGGAAAATATACTAAAGGCTTTTCTAAGATGGGAGGCAGAGGGAAAGGAGGGAAAAAGAACCAGAAGAAAATCAATGAGGAGAAGCAAACAAGTCATAACAGTTTCAAGATATTAGAGGAAGAAGATGGGAACAATGGAACAAACCAAGTACTGGAGGATAGTCCTGGAGAGAAGGAAAATGATGACAGCATGGAGGATACACCTGAAAATAACAAACTAAAGGAGGATCTGCCAAACACTATGGAACTTGACAAGGACCATGAGATGACCCCGGGCAAGGTTGGAACGGAGGACCATGATCTATAGGAAATTCTTGAAAGGGACAATCTCGATCTAGAAAAGTTCCTGGAGTAGGAAACAACCAAAGGGGTTGAATTTCTACCATAAGAGGAGTTTGACATAGTACAATAGCTCTTCCTTTGGAGATCTCAAGTAAAGGGTTCTGGAGTCAAAAGAAACCATTAGCTAGGAAAAAAAAGGGGTAAAAATGATGGAGGCAACATCAGGACATGCTCCTAAGAACCTAGACAGGAAAAGAGGAAGACAAAGATAGAATGAGCTACTCATAGAGTGTGAGAAACTCATGATCAACTCAGGTAAGATGAAAGACCTTACTATTTACTCATTTACAAACCTTTCTTAATGAAGCTTACAACCTGGAATATTAGGGGTCTAGGAAGCAAAAGGAAACAAAGAAATCTTAGTAATAGAATAGAAGAAGAAAAACTAGATATGGTTTTTATCTAGGAAACAAAATGTTCAATAGATAAACTAAGAGGGATACATAGCAAATGGATCATCAAGTATGAATATCTAGAAGTTAAAACAAACAACAAAGCAGGAGGGATTCTCACACTTTTGAACCCCCAGAAACTTGGAATCCTAGATGCTGAAGCATCCAGGAACTACCTATCAATGGTGATCGAACCTTTGGATGATAAGGAAGTATATTTGATAAAAAATGTCTATGTTCCTCAAAAACATGAAGACAAACTCATGCTTCTTAGCTCATTGGACGAGCTAAGAGAAAGATATCATGTTATGCCCTAGATTCTAGGAGGGGACTTTAATATGATAAGATCTCTTTCAGAAAAAAAGGCGTGATCAAAACACTAGGCAGAGACTCCATAGCCTTTAGAACTTCCTAAATGACACGAGGCTAGTGGATATGGAGACAAAAAATGGTACCTTCACCTGGAATAATAAGTGGGGAGGGACTTCTCAAGTTTCCTCTAAACTAGATAGATTCATAATCTTTGAGGACCTCATTCTCACAGGCCTTGACTTGTCTACTTTAATCCTGCCCTTTGGAGGCTCAGATCACTGGCCTATCCAACTTGAAGCTTATTATAGAGGCACTCCAGGAAACATACCTTTTAGGTTTGAGAATATTTGGCTCACCCACCCTGACTTCATCAGCAATATTGGAAAATGGTGGGTAGAAGATATGCCCATTCAAGGAACTAATATGTTTCTTCTGCATTAGAGACTGAAACACATCAAACTCAAGCTTAAAAATGGAACAAAAATAAGTTTGTTAATGTCTTCAAAGCCAAAAAATAAGTTGAATAGAAACTACAGGGAATTAAGCAGGTCCTCATCACAGTTGGCTTTACTGAGGAAAGAAAAATACAAGTTGACCCTATTCAACAGGAATGGGAAGACAAATGCAAGAAAGAGGAGATATTCTAGAGATAGAAATCAAGAGTGCAATGGATAAAAGAAGGAGAACAAAACACAAAGTTTTTTCACAAGTCAACCATGGATCACGGGTCCCATAACAGGATTTCAAAACCCAGAGATACTCAAGGAAAATAGCTCAATTCCCACAAATAAATAGAATCTGCTTTGGTACAACATTTCCAAAGCATAGCAAAGGAGCCTCTCATAAACAAATCACAATATATCAACAACATCACAAAGCAAATTCCTAAGCTTGTAACAAGAGAATATAATTACAATCTTAACAGGCCAGTGACTGAAGAGGAGGTCAACGAAGTCATCATAGAGATGCAAAATGGGAAAGCTCTAGGCCTAGATGGGTTCAATGTAGACTTCTTCAAAGCATGATAGGAAATAGTAAAACAAGATATCCTTGATGTGGTGGAGGACTAGAGGAAAAACATGATTGTTTTGAGGGTGCTTAATGCCTCTTTCATAACTTTGATTCCAAAGCAGGAAAAAGCTATGACACTAGATAGATTTAGACCCATTGCTTTATGTAATGTGGTGTATAAAATTATATCCAAAGTAATTGTAAATAGGCTCAAATCTCCTCTTCCAACACAGGTGTCTGAGGAGCAAACTGGATATGTGGAAGGAAGGCAAATCCTAAATAACATCATTCAAGCTCATGAGGTGGTTCATTCTCTCAAGAGCAATAAGCAAGTAGGTATGCTCATACAACTTGACCTAGTGAAAGCTTATGATAGGCTAAGCTAGGCATACATCATGGAAGTACTAAAAGCATATGGCTTTGACCACAACTGGATAAGATAGGTAATGGCCCTTGTCACCACAGCTAGTTTTTCAATCTTTCTTAATGGCTCACCATCGAGAACCTTTAGGCCTTCAAGAGGGCTCAAACAAGGAGATTCTCTCTCCCCCTTCCTCGTTATTCTCCTGATGGAATTTTTAGGCAATGCCATCAAATCAGCTAAGGAAGAAGGAAAAATCCAGGGTCTCAAACTCACCCTGAATGGGGATGCCTTGACTCATCAACTATTTGTGGATGACACTATGCTATAGGGTACACCCATGGTCAAGGAAGCTAAATCATTCAAGTAAATCCTAAACAACTTTTCTGCCGCTACTGGTACAGAGGTAAGCCTTACCAAATCAAAGATTTTCTTTTTTATACTGACATTGCTATTCAGAGAAACCTCATTAGAATTCTCGGCTTTCAAAGAGAACAACTACCTGCCAAATATCTAGGAATACCTCTAATCGACAAACCTCTGAACAAGGTATTTTGGGATCCAGTCACTAATAAACTCCAGGACAAAGTCTGGAAATGGACAAGCAGGTCTTTGAATTTAGCAAGAACGCTAGTGCTAACAAAAGCTATGCTACAAACTGTTCCCATTTTCATGTTTTTAGTGCTTCCTACTCCTAAAGGAGTTGTGCAACACATCAGAAATATCCAAAGAAACTTTCTTTGGGGGAAAGGGGAAGAGAAAAACAAATGGGCTTTGGTAGCATGGGATAAGATCTGTAAACCTAAGACACATGGAGGTTTGGGATTTCATGACCCTGAAAACCTAAGCAAATTTTGGGTGTTGATGGAGATGGCTAAAGGAATCGGTAACCCCTTGGGCAAAGGTTTGCAGACGAAAATGTGCAAATAGTTGTCAAGAAAGAGATTACATTCGAATGTCTGGGCTCATCAAAGGCTCCCACATTTGGAACAAAGCATGTGAGAATAGAGCCATTGTTCAGAAACACAATTTCTGGGAGATCATAGATGGAAATCTATCTTGGTTTTGGGAGGACAACTGGCAACAGGTACCTAACATGTTAAGAGAAGAACTAGCCAATCTCAAGAATAACATTAACAACAAGTCTTTACTCAGGGTAAATGACTTCTGGGATCATGCTAGGAACAAGGGAAAATGGAGAATATGGAAGGACCTGATATATAGTGATCATGGAACAGAGGAAGATTTTGACATCAACTTTGTTAGATCAACTGAGATGGGGAAAAAACAATGAAGCCAACTTCAACCTCAAAGAAGCCAAGAGAATGGCCCTAGGGCTTGAATTTCCAAACCCTGATAAGGTATGGAAGAACCTATGGCAGAACCAGCACTGCAAGAAAATCAAACTATTCACATGGTTGGTGCAACATAAAAAAATTATGACTTGGGAAAACCTTCAGAAAAGAGGTGTAGTTGGTCCACCTAGATGTCAGTTATGCGAATTACAAGAAATAATGGAACATCTACTCAACCTCTGCCCATTCACCTCCACCTTGTGGAATTGGGTGGCTTCAATCTTCAAACAAATAGATAGGGAAAATTTCAACATTACTGGCACTTTGAAGAATTGGAGGAGAAAATTCTCTAAAAATGAAATAATCAACAAAGCTTGGACTCTGATTCTAGGCTTTCTAATCTGGGATGTCTGTAAAGAACCAAAAAATAGGATTTTCAAGAACAGAATTGGCTCAACCCAGAGCATCATAGCTCAGATCATTAGACAACTCAAAGAGACTGTAGGAACCCTTCTAAACAAACCCCCTAAGAAACCACCTCAAGACCACGATGCACAAATAATATTACATTTGGGACTACATGCGCCTTTCCCCTAGGGCATAATCAAGGCTGTAAGTCATACAACAGTAGATAAGGACTTCTGGCAACCTCCTCGTCATGGTTTTTTGAAATTCAATATAGATGGAGCCTCTAAAGGAAACCCTCGGGTGGCTAGGTATGTCGAAGTCATAAGAGATGAGTAGGGATACATAAAAGTCATCTTTCATAGTCATTTTGGGAAGGCCGCTAATAATATGGAAGAACTCATGGCCCTAGAGCAATGCCTAGAAATCTTGATCGAATCAAATTTACATAACACTATCATTGAAGCTGACTCTAAATTGATAATTAATTCAATTAAGAAAATATGCAATGGCACAACACCAGAAAGAGTGTCGAAACACTGGAGGTGATTGTAGGTCTATCAACGTATACAATCCCACCTAAGGGCCCTAATAACCCTTAATTTTGTTCATGTGCTTAGAACAACCAACAAGTTAGCAGATCGTTTGGTGAATTAAGGAGTACTTTATTTAAAAAGTAATAGAATATATGACTTGATGTCGACTGCCCCGGGGAGATTGCGTGGAGATTGTCACAAATAGGCTACCAAAGACGAGACTACTTTCAAAGCATGAGAAATAAGCAAAGAGACAACTAATGGGAACAGAAGAACGTGGACCAATCACAGGGAAGTAGCAAGTGGTAAATAGCAGGAAGGATGATAGGCACCTGACTAAAGTTTACCTTGAACTCCATCATCCTATGGATTTCGAGCTAGAAACTACATGTAGGTTAATTCCACAGATGGACCTGAAAAATATAGAAAGGTGGCCTATTTAAATAAGTCGATATATGAGTGTTCTGTGTAAAGAGAGTGTATTGAAGAGAAACTATGGTTTAAGAGTAAATCCATCGATAAGCAGAAGATCAATGGCATAGACAAAAAGGAACAGGAACCTTTGGATCCTTCTAATCGATAGACAGTATTGGTGAAAGAGCGCGGAGTTAATTCACGGGAAAATTTGATTTGCAACAGTAAAAGTGGTATTTCAGGCAACCTCAAACCCTTAAGAGGTATTGAAGGGTGAGCACTCGATGCCACTCATCAAGCAACATGTAGTAGCAAGGAGGAGAGAGGAAACCACTTTTTGGGTGGTTAATCCTCGTGCTACTTGTCCACTCGAAATCCCTATCAGTCTTCAGAGCTAGCGGGAGTTAATCATTGATTTAGGTTTTTCGTGCAAGTTGGTTGATCAGGCCAGTGACAGCTGTCGGATCGAGCATCAGATCAATGACCAAGATCTAATCACAAATCGCATTAGAGAGAGGTCAAGGGACAACAGAGATAGAATTGCGATATGACGATGGGTGATTTAGTGATGTGACGATAACCATTGGATCGGAAAATAGAATCGATGGCAGAGATTGGGCCGATCGGAGATCGGTAAATGGAGAGCGTAGTGGAATGCAGATGGACTGGGAGTGCGGACCCACCGATATTTATATCTGCAGGAGTAAAAGATTTGAAGTCCAGCCTTATGGATGTTAAACGAGATTTCCCATGTATTCCTTTATATTCTGATATAATGAATGGTCCCAGTTTTTTAAAGGAAAACCTGATAAAGTGTAGTGGTCAGTTTTTAAGGCTTAAAGCCTCAAATGAACACTTTCGATAGGTTTTGTGGGCCATAAGCCATAGGAGGACTATTCATTGGTGTTTTTTGCCATAACCCACAAGCGGACTGTTCTTGGCTTCTCTGCACACTAGGTTGGGTGGATGTTTTGTTTACAGCTCCTTTGTAGTCTTTTTCGGCCTTTTCATAGTTTTTCGAGTTAGGTTTGGGTTTTGCTAGCCCAACTCCTTGTTAAATGTTCACAGAGTTGGTGCTGCTCTTTGTACATTATGTATTTTTCTAGATTAATGGAAGGTCCCACTCTTACTTGATAAAAAAAAAAAAGTTTAAATCATGTCCATATGTTTTTTTGGGTAAAATTCAGAAAACTCTTTATCGTATCCCACAAACCCATATCCCAAAAACCCAAATAAAATTGAGGAGATTTAGTAAACATATTAAATAAAAAACTCTATTTTTACAAGTGTATGATTCTCTTAGTTTTCATATGGTTGAGCAAGAATTACTAGAAAGCAATATTTATTTTGACACTCTAAATTTTTTAAGTAAATTTTTTTCTCTAAAACTGTAGAAATAATTTTTTTTAATAAAATTAATTTTTTTATTATTTAAAATAAATAAATTCACATTAAAAAAATAAAATAAATATTGAGAAAAGTGACCTACAACCTATCTTGTAAAATTGTCACTCCCTAATTTGTGATTAAATAGTTACCTATACACAATAAGAATTAATCTTTCTAAATAACATTTTCATCTTAATAGATAATAAGCTTTATTAACCATTTTAAAAAGCACAAATAATATTGATTTCTACTAAAATTAAAATATTAATTATTATTATTAAGAATATACTATCAAATGTAATCAATAAAACAAGATAAAAAGAATAATTTAAAAATAGTAAGAAATAATTTATTATGATTATCTTGAAAACTCTCGCCTAAATTATGATAGTTAGCCAATAAGAGTTCGTACTAAACATTGTCCACTCCCTACTTATATGGTCTTTTAATAGTTATCTAATACCAATTAAAAAATAATTTTTGGAATATCATTTTCATCGGAATAAATAATCATAAATTTAATTTTAAACCTTTTTAAAACTAACAGAAATAATATATGAATTTATTAAAAGAAAAAATATAAAAATAATAATTTAATTTATTATTAATAATAACATAAATGTTAATAAATAAAAAATAATAAAAGAAAAATTATAACATGGAATGATAAATATTATGATATTTCCGTTAAACTCTCACCTAAATCTATAATCAGTTTACCTAAATTTATCATTAGTTCCCAAAAATGTTTTACTAAAATTGCCCACTCCCATTTTGTGATCTTTTAAATAATTACTTTAATACACAATTAAAAAAAACTTTTGGAATATCATTTTCATCTTAAATAGATAATCATAACTTTTAATTTAAATCTTTTTAAACTACACAAATAATATATGAATTTTTATTTTAAAAA
>APFE031268921.1:113642-136566 GCA_000404065.3 Pinus taeda
ATAAAATAATAATAAAATCATTATGATTATCTTTTCCTTGAGACTCTCGCCTAAATTTATTATTAATTAGAATAATCCATCGTGGGTTCTTTACACTATGCACTCATTTATACATACATAACTTCTCATTTATAGCAACGCCAATTCCTATGCGCAACCAACATTTATTTGTCTATTAGAATTATCTTTCCGGAGACGTACTTAAGCAGTAAGTTTAAATGTCTTATATTATAATTAAAGCAATGCTCATTTATACAGCCATGCCGTCAGCAACGTGATTTCTATTTCTATGAGCAGCCAGCATTTGTTTATCTATTAGAATCATCATCTCGGCAGAATAATCATCCAGGATACGTGGTTAAGCATTATGTTTAAATGTCTCATATTATATTCAACCAATGCACATTTATACATCCATGCCCTCAACAATGCCATTTCCATTCCTTTGGGCTATTAGAATCATCATCCTCGAGACATACTTGAGCACTAAGTTTAAATGTCTTATATTATATTACATAAATATTTTTATTAAAAAATAATTTTATATGAATGCATGTATCGAAAAGGAATATTTAAAGTTTGTTGAGACTAAACATTGGTTTATCGGACGTAAAGAAACAAATTATTTATTTTGATTTAAGATTTTATTTCTATGCTCAAAAAGCTTGGAGAGAAGCCTCCTGAGCTTGCTATAATTTTGACATTGTAACAGGCTAGAAAGGTCAGTGTTGTAACAAATATTGTGAAACTGAGATCTAGTGTGGTTGTACACAGGGCACTCTAAGAGTAAGTGGTTTTCATCTCGATCTTCCTATTCTCACATAGATAACAGATCCTTTCCATCCCATCCATAGTGTTTATTAAATTGAAATATGAAAACTATTATATATAAATTTTATTATTTTATTTATTTATTTAACATATTAATTAATATTTAAGTTTATAATAAATTTTTTTTATGTTATATAGTAAATGACTATTTTCTATTATTAACTTTTTTTTAAGGATAATTAAAATCTCTTTTATTATTATTATCAATTTCATTCATCATATTAATATTAATATATATGTGATTAATATTATTATTAATATATTTGATTGATATTATGGAAATTAAATAAATAAAAATTAATATTCTTTATTAATAATAATATAAAATAATCTATTAATTTAATAATAAAATTTATAAAATTAATAATATTATATTTAAGAATAAAAATAAATATTACATATTTTAAGGGGCATCTTATTAATTGTTGTTCTAAGTGATATGGAATTGTTTAAACTAAGAGATTTTAAGTTTAATCTCTCAGAAGTAATATGGTGAATGAGAGGAGGAGAAGAAATTCATACAGGTAGGCCTATAAGAAGAGGACAACAAAGGTATAGTGGTAGTAGCTAGAATGGATCATGTACATCATGTACATGATCCAGTATGGTATAGATCATGTATTGTATCATGTATTAGACTCACCTAATTTCCTATTTCTTTGGTTATAGAAAAAAATTGTAGAGATCATGTACTAGACTAACCTAATTTCCTATTTCTTTGGTTAAGAAAAAAAAGCCACATAAAAGTGTAAAAATACAGACTTCCTCTTAGAGTAACATTTAAATGAACTATCATTCAATTTCAATATTACATTCAATTTCAATAACCATATTTAATATTATGTTTAATTAACTACTATTTTTTTTTAATCTTTGAGTATTCTAAATTATATTTTAATAGGTTTAATTGAATGTTGATGTGATGTGATATATCTATTTCAATAATGCTCATATCATTCTCTAATTTTTGTTTTATAATATATTTTGTTTACTTTACATATTTATTCATTTTCTTACTTTCTTAATTTATAATTTTCTTCCTATACCTAATTTTTTTAATATTAAAATAGCTTTACTTACTCTTTAACTCCATATCTAAAAGGAATTTATGATTTAAGATGCAAAGTTTTATAAAATTAATTATCAAACAACTCCCAATTCCTATAATGAGTCACCTTCACTTCATATATTCAAACAAATTCTCCAAAGCAATCTAACCATGCAACAGGAAAAAGTCATAATTCACGAAGTTCTAAATAGTACTTTGCCAATTTCATTGGATCACTGATCGAAATATCGCAAACTAACAAATGTCATTTGACAAGAAGCGTGAGATTGGTGGATTTAAATAACATAATCTTCCCTATTTCCAACCATAGAATGTAACATTTAGAAAGGTCGTGTTCTATATGGATTTTCATAACATGCTTATGTTTTTTCCTTTTGATTATGCATTGCCTAATTGAATTCATCCATAATTGAATTTATTTTGAAATCGAAAAATTTGAGGGGGTATCTACATTGAATACACTTCTACCCACTATAATGTTACTCTTTGATCCATAGTATTTAAGCTAGTTATCTTAGGAAGTAAAAGAAGCATCAAATTTTGATTGATAGATTAACAATAACAGCAACAAAAAATACAGAGAAGGATTTCCATTTATTCCACTTATTCTTTGAACCTCAATTATATGATTCTCTTTTGTTTCTACAATTTGCAATTTTCCCTCTTTCTGTCATCCTTTGCATCTCCAGACAATACCAAATTTCTAGAACATTATCCAAAGTTCCACTTCCACCTTGACCAAGGAGTTGATACTACCTATAGGAATATGGTATTCTCTCTCTCTAGAGAATATAGATGTGGACAGTGAAGTAGTGAGCTTTTACCCTTCACACCTATCCTTTGAGTGATGGGTCCTTTTAATAGGGAAATTTGGAGAGTAATTGAGGTCACCTGTACAACTATGAAGGAAATTCCAAATTGCAAGACACAAACATTAATGATTGAAAACTTATAAGCAACTAGTGCAACCCTTCCAAGTCAGGGGTGAGAGAGGGTGGCCTAGTATAGATAGAGTTAAGCTAGCTTAAAATCAAAATCAAGCTTTGACCAAACGTGTATATTTTTCTTCCTTTATATAGAAACCCTTCCAATGACAATTGCTCTTTCTCTAACCAGGCTAGCAATTCCTAGCTCTACTCAACTCAAAAACATAACCATCTATGACATTTCTCAAATTCACCTGCATAAGTTACATCTTTTTGAAGACTCGAGAATTGTTCTCCTTGGTCATCAAGCTATTACAGAGACTTTTAAACATTCAAACCACTTGTTTTCTTAAGACTTGTGGGAAATTAATTATTTTCTAGGGAAATATATTGTGTTTGTTGAGAAATAGATTCTGAATGTTATGCTTTATTTTTTGAATCTAGAAATGAGACCATATCTGCAACTGGCAATTTATTTATTGTTTAATGAATTTTATCTTAATCTAAATTTCTGGGGACATTATGTTACAAAAGTTATGAGGTTAAGTAGTAATTTTATATTTTTTTCCTTGGAAGTAATTGTCCACACTTCTAACTTGGACATTTTTGTAGACAATAATATGCAGGGCATAATAACATGTGAAATTCTAAAGTAAATGTTTTTTCATGTGTAACCTTTTTGTCACAAACATTAACATATTTTTGCTTCGTTATATTCATCCGTTTTAGAAGCTTGAGACTTGAAAATATATTATGAACTCGGCATCGATTCCACTCTATACGCGAACAACACCTTTGAAGCTCCATGAGTTGGATTTATCGTATGGTACTCAACCAAAAAGGAAACCTCAAACAGAAAAGATAGGGCATCTTTCTTTCTATCTATCCATGTCACGGAGCTAACTATGAACTCGGTGGAATATGCATATTGAAATTTCAATTCAAGCTAATAAAGAGGCTATCATAATAGAACTGACCAGTACAAACTGAAAGAAAGAGGAGAGTAAGAGCAAAAAAATCAGTCAAACTCCTTCCGTTCCCGTCCTGTGTTCGAGGTTGAGGAAATAAAATGAAGTAATTCAATGAAGGAGAGAAGCAAATTGATTGAACACAATTAACAAATGAGGGAGGAAATTATTCTTTTCTCTTAGTCTGAACTAAGAGGTAGAGCAATATTTTTAATGGTCTCTAATACAACCAAACTTGGCTAGTATAAAGTACAAAAAACAATTGAGACTGATGTTTACAAAAATGACATCACTTGTAAAGTAAAATTGATGTCTCTAACTTCAATATTTACAGGTAGACATAAGGAAATAAATTCTACAAATCACAATTACAACTAGGGTTGAAAATTGGAAAAGTATTATATTGATATTTATATTCATGGAATTTTTGGAAATGTATTATATTCACTTTAAATTACAGCCAGTATAAAGAAAGTGTATCTTGTATCCAATTTGGCATTTATATTCATGGAAACTTTTGTAAAAGTTTTATCTTGACTTTAATGTGCATCATTTACTTTAGCTCCATTTCAAACATCAATCTTTAATATTATGCTACTTTTGATATACTTAACTTTATGAATATAGGTTTACTATTAAACATTAAAGCTACATCTTGTAATATTGTGAAAAATCTACAAAGAAATATGAATGATATAATAGCATGAGACACTTATATCATCCTACATCGAAGAATGACTTTGAGTGATTAGAGTTCTCTTATGATGCAAAATCCTCCATGAAATTTCATTTTTTTTTGTCGGAAGCAAAATTGCATAAATTCTTTCTTCTATGATATTCTTTCCTATGTTGTTGCCTTAGGGCGTTACCTTTGCAACATGTTGCTAGTAATAATAATTTAAAATAAAGTTATGATTTAGTTAAAATTTACCGGTCATCTAATTTATATGGATGGACTGGTTTTAGGAGTGCCAAATGCATTTTTTTTCTAACTAAGGCTAATTCTATTAAAAAAGAAACAAAAGTAAAATTACAATGAGGCCCCAGCCTCAACTATTATAAACATTGTTCATCAAGAGTATCTAAACTGCCCCATATTTGGGGAAACCAGTTTGCCATCACAAAAGAAACCATACATGAGACCTTGACACAACACAGAATAACACAAAAGAAGTTCTCATAGAATAGCCCTTCGTCCAGACAAAAACACTAACATAACAATTGACTTAACTAAACTAGTCAACAGCTGAGACCTTAGCTGGCGTATGGGTGCCAGCAGTTGCACGAGAATTCATTTGAGCTCATCTGGGGCTGGAGTCTCCTCTTCTATATGACATGCATATTGATACCAATCTTCTTCCTCTTCCGCTATGCCAACTTGTGGCCTGCGCACATGAAGAGTGCCACTCATGCTTCCAGCCACAACCATCAAACCAGAAGCTTCAACCAAGTTACCACATGGTGGTCGAGTGTCTTCACAATGTCCACCCTTTGGCTATAAAATGCCACTCTGAATTCCCATTCCCTCTTCCTCTGGGGCTGGAGTCTCCTCTTCAATTCGACAAGCATACTGATACCAATCCTCTTCCTCTTTCGCCACTCCATCTTGTGGCCGTTGCACAGGAAGAGTGCCACTCGTGCTTCCAGCCATAGCCATTAAACCAGATGCGTCAACCGAACTACCACCTGGTGGCCGAGTGTCTTCAGGTTGTCCACCCTTTGCATGCAAACCACCACTCCAAATTTCCCTTCCCTCTTCCTCCGAGAGCGTCCCTGAGTCTCGACCATTTCCTTGTCTGCTCTCCTCCGCTCTCCTCCTGATGTGGTGGTTCAAAGCTTCTCAGTGGAGCGTCTTGCAGCTTGCTTTCTTCAGAGAAGACAATGGTTATGCTAGCAGTGATGATAGGTCTTTTTAGGTTGCTATGAAACCTGAACTGGGTCGTGGGAGGGGCAAGAAGTGGGGGAAAAGGGGATGTAGTAGTATGAAGCCTGAAATCGTTATCTCCACCATCAGAAGCTTGTGCACAGCCCTACCCACTGCGAGTGTTAGAATATCGCCTATAAATTGAGCTATGAAGGAGAGGATTTTCATGGGGAAGAGAAGGGGAGGCAAGTTCGGGGCTCTGCGCTACTTGTGGGTGAGCGCTTCCACCGTGAGTACCACCCCTGCAACTCCTCATGCATTGACAAACCATGTCAAAATGGTTGGACGAGAAGTCAGCAGGAGAGATGGCAGAGAAAAAGAGCAAAGGATGAAGAGAGGTCATCTGGGTCGGATTCAGAGGGCAAAGCCTGGAATAGGAATAGTGATTCCCATTGCCAAGGTCGATACAACACAGCAGCGAGCAGTGGCTCCCGGTAACAGTTCAACTACAGGGATTTCAAGTTTGGGGCAAGTAGATACAGTGGGAAGGAGGGAGAATTGGGTGGTTGGGAGGCTCCATATCTAGGCAAAAGATGTTGGGGTCTCGGCCTAAGCACCCATTAAATGCTTCATGCACGCGAGCGTGAATTCATCTCAGATGGACATGGCATGGTGTGTTGGCTACCATTTGGCCTGTTTGAATGCGTCCTACTAGTCGAGTCCACATTAATTACCTCGGTGGTCACTCGCATCTCGGTGGAGGGCCGAATGTATTATAAAGTATGTAGATAATTATTATGAAATGCTTTGAAAGATATTACATCCTGGATGACTAATTACTTATTATGCTTAGCATAGAGTTCACATGTAATATTTAATTTATATATATGAAAAAAATCATATTTAAATAAAATAGTCCAATATACATGTTAATTAATATATTTCAATACCGATTCCCCACACACATGTATATATAAAGAGAACCTAAGGTCATGAATTTTGATTGTTAAACTTGACATTCATCTCAAGAGTCATATAATCTAGAAAACCAAAAAACATATTTTATTTAATTTAATAGGAATCGAAAATAAAAATAAATTAATTTATTAAACTCTTAATATGAATTGAGATGTAATCATCAAAAATACACGATTAATTAAAAAATATTTCAATATTATAAAAAATGTTTTCCAATATTAAAAAAAAGTGTAGGCATAATATTTTATTAACATGTTGTTTGATTCATATATATATACATGGATCACAGCTCTGGAAATACAAATCTTTATCAAAGTTGTATACTCATTTACACTTAAATAAATTTACATCTCAAATTAGATGGATTGGTAAGGGGACCCATATCAGCTTGATAATAAAACAGGGTGAGCTAATCGGCCGAAGCCAGTGAAGGCGGACAAGTAGATGACACAATATGGTTAGGTGGGTCGAGCGGAGGGTGCAAACTTCGACTTGGAGTGGGTGGTAGGGTGCGAGGTGGTGTCCAACTGCGTGTGGAGATAATTTCGTTAATTAAGTCTAAAAACATCAGCAACAAATCCCGTTTTAGAACGTGTGCAGGACACCAATATCTAAATCAAATATTTTAATCATAATAAAAACAGTATTTCGACGCAGATCGAGTACTACGTGAATTCAATTAATTTCTAAATGAGCCATGATTCGAATTATTGGACTTGAAGGTTAATACATTATTGATGAAGAATCTTAAATTAATATCCTATATACCTAAAATAATAGCTCTATAATATGATTATCGTGTCCTCAACTAAGTTCAATTCGCAAGGGAATAACAATTTATTTCAAACCTGAACTATAATATTTTCCTTTTATCCACAGCGCTTTTGTAATTTCCGATGACTAGCCACAATCACTGTGAACATTACAGAGTGGGGGTTATCCAGAAGAGCAAGTCTTTCGGGACCAGTTGTATGCACGCGTCGAAAGCCCCATGAAGTTTGCGATCAATAAAATAAACGAAGTAACGGACTTCGATGGAAGCTTGGAACTGATGAAATATTAAACGACTTCCACAAAGATCTGTGACCCTCAAGAATTTAAAAGAAGAAAAAGAGAGGTGGAGTTATATCGCGGAGACGGGCATATGATATATAGCTGTGATTGATGGGAAATGTCTATGATAATATTTGCGTACGACAAAAGACAATTTAGGATTATAGCACATTATAAATATTTATAAGAGATAAAGTGATAACTCAGAAAGCTACCTTAATTAGAAATGAAAGGATCTTAAGTATAAATTTACTGAATAAACAAGAAATATAACAAATTGTTTGCAGGTTAGCCTAATATTAAAATCATGGATAAAATAATACTGAAATTGTTTCTAATTCACTTTAATATTGAATATTAAAGTTCTCCCATGTGTTATTTAGATAATGAAATTTCTTTAAGACGATGTATCATTAAATTATGAAATTTCAGAAATGGTGGATGATAGCGATTTGTAGTAATCATGCACCTCGAGGATGTTTATCTAACATAAAAACAAATAGATAAATAAAATTATTAAAATTTGTGAACTATATCCTATTAAAAAAGAAATATTTGTTTACAAATAATCGCAATTTTCCTCTCGCTATGAGGTTACTTCGTTTAATAATATTAATTAAATAAATTTTAAAACTCACAGGAATTTATAATTTCTTTACCTAAAAGCTTGAAGAAGTCAGGTCGAAGATTATATAATTTATTTGAGTTGATTATTATAAAATATCATTAGGAAAAAATAAATTAGAAGTCAGGTCGAAGATTATATAATTTATTTGAATTGATTATTAGAAAATATCATTAGGAAAAAATAAATTAGAAAACCGTAGGAAACAAAATGAATGGAAAGTAAAAATAAAATGATTTTTAAATTATCGAAAATTTAAATTTAAATTTATTTGAATTTAAGTTATTTAAACATAATTGAAGATAATTATAAGAAAAAAAATAATAGTTAGAAAACTAAAATGAATTCAAAGTCGTGTATTTATAGAGATACTCAAGTAAATTGATAGTAAATATATTAGGATAACAATTAGTTGATAATGATTGTAGTTGTAGTTAATTTTTATTAAAATTTAATTTAATAAATTAAGAGATTAGAAAGTTTATATTATAATAAATATTTTAAAAGAAATAAGAAAGCTAAATGTTTTCTATATTCACTAATTTAATTTTAAAAAAAATTATTATTTAAACTTCATTAATACTATAAATAATAAATAAATAAATCTGTTTAATTATTAAAACATTTCTATTTAAAAAAATAATAATAATTAAAACTCACACAAATATTTCTGCACTTTGGTATCTCAAATTAATGAACAATTTATATTTATGTACTTTAAACTAACAAAATCATTGCAATAAATAAGCAACCTGCTCATGGAACATAAACTCAGACCATAAACTCAATGAGTTGTAAATGTTCGCAGTTAGATCACTCCCTATGAACGTGCACCATAAACTCAATGAGTTGTAAATGTCCATAGTTAAATTAATGATGTGCCAAAATCCAACAGTTGACATATAAAGCCCCAGTGCATGATGTGCCAAAATCCAAGAGTTAGACATATAAAGCCCTAGTGCATTTATAACTTATTGACTAGCATAAACTTAATGAGTTGTAAATGTCCACAATTAAATTACTGACCTACCCAGCTTTTATAACTTATTGACAAGTTGATTATTTTTCAGCTCAAAATTACATTTTACAATCCACTCACTTCAAATCCAACTAAATAACACAAATATTCTCACCATAGTCATCTCAAATCAATAAATAGCTCATATTTATATAATTTAAAACCAACGAAATTACATTTTACAATCCACTCACCTCAAATCCATCTAAATAACTCATTTATGTAGTTAAAATCCAACAAAATAAATCGTATACGCCATTCACACTGACTAGATTTAGGGTTATATGGCATAGTTTACCTAATATGTTCATTTAAATTCACAGGGAATACGCCATACACATCCCCAGCACTTACTAGCTTCGAAGATACATCTATAGAGATTTTTTTATGATTTTGATATAGTTGAATCCTTGCATGTCCTTATGGCATATGCTTTAAATTTTAATTGGTGTATTGTTAAAGGACCTAAATTTATAGGGAGTTGACCTCATCATTTCATTTCTATAAATTTGTCATAGTCGCTTTTGTTTATAAGCTTGTCACTGGTTGCTATGCTCTAAATTTTAATTTGTGTATTTTCTTTAAAGAAACATTTGTAATCAGTTGATCTCATCATTTCCTTTTTATAGATTTGTCATAGTCGTTACTTTTTATTAGTTTGTTGCTTGTGTTTTGAAAATGATATGTTGTTGCAGGGATTTCTGTACCTACATGTAGGTTGTCGAGTGTCATAACTTTATTTGCTTCTTCGCTTCTCAATGTGTGATCCGTCCAATCCCAATGACGGGCCTTACACTTGAATACCTCATGGTAAGAAAATTTGGAAAAGAGTAATTTTGACTTGCGACCCTATATGTCAAAGATGAACATCATTATTTGATAACTTTAAATGCCTTTGGCCCCGTGCTAGCTATATCATGGATTGGATTTCCAAAAATTTGGGAATCATGAACCACATGCTAGTTTATAGCGTGGAAAACATTTTTTTTTTTTAAGAAAATTAGGATAGGAAGTTGATCTTTACATCTAGCTCTACTTTTTGGACTATAGGGGAATGTTGTTTCCCATTTTACTTGATTCTAAATTCTACTTGATTTTAGATTATAATTTTAACATGGAAAGTTCTTTTTTCTTTATTTGGATTAGACTATTACATCCATTTGTCATTCTTGGGGTGATATTAGTTTTAAAAATATCATGGACAAGTTGTGTTGATATATTACTCGAGCATAACTTGACTTTTCCATCTACTTATTATTTTTGGGATGACATTATTTTTAAAGCTATTGGAGACAAGTTGTGTTGATACATTACTTAAGCACAACCTAAGTGTGATATTTTTGCATGTGCCATAATCTTCATGGAAATGATTTTGCAAAGGAAAAGATCTACCTAGAGGTCTTGACTCTGAGAAAAGTTGTCTTAATACTCAAGCAATTTAGTCATTTTATAAGCTAACTCTAAGTTCTTTGAATAATGACAAGAAAGAACGAGTCATTCAATTGTCGAGTGAGAAAAATAAGTAGTCTACCTCTAATCATGTCTAAGTCACTTTTACCTATTCTGTCCCATAACAAATTTGAAGCACACACTATAATCCCTAGAAGAAGAAGTTTGAGATCTAGTAAAGAAGAATTCTAAAATGGATACCTAACAAAATCAAAGTGGATCCCATACAATCCCCTAATTTGACCTATTAGCATCAAGTGCTAACAAAGAACATTTCTCCTCATGATGAGACCCCAATTATAAAAAGAAATATTGAATCTTCACAAGAAAAGGACCAAGATCTAGAAAATGAGGATTAAAAAGATGAAAAGGGAGAAAGAGAAACAGGGAAATTGCCCATCTACTTCTCTTTCCAATGTTGATGTTTTAAAAAAAATTGCATTCCCCCCTTCTCTTAACGAGAGGTAGAAAAAGTCGTAGAAATACATCTCCAAAATTTCACCAATACCCATGACTCACTTAACTCTATCAAATCTAGTGAGTGGTCGATTCCCCTCTAATGTCAGGCATGTTTTATTTTCGTTGTTTTGCACAAATGATTTGTAAGAATCTATTCATGTATTCATAAATAGTAACATGAATTTCTGAAAGGTTTAGCATCAGATCTCTCCCTTTTTTCAATTTGAGGGAAGGAGGATAGATTTCTGTTTTAATGTATTCTCTTTTTACAATCTCTAAAATACAACTTGCATTTATCATTTTCTCTAATACATTTTAGTTTGATGCTTTTGTGAAAAAAATTAAAAAATATAATTTATAATGATTTTAATTACCCTTAAAAAAATTATATTAATATGTTTCTCTATTTTAAAATAGGGATTCAATGTCAAGTTCCGCTAGCACAACCGGTTGAAGATGGGCCTGATTATCAAGGCAACCTGGGATCAAACCTCACGAAGGTTGTTGTGCTCGTGATAGATGAAGGAGACACACTAAAATCCAGTCATCTTAGGGCTGGTGTGGCCTAGGTCAAGTGAGAGCCCTGGGTGATTTTGAGGGCTTAGATGGCCCTGAGTTATGGTTTCTCAAGCATGAGGTTAAGCCTCGATAAACACATATCACTTGAAAAACATACAAAAAATAGGGATTTAAAAATATAGATATTTTTTAATAATGAAATTGGAGGATTAGATTGAGGTGAGGAGCGCGGGAGTCTGCGGAAGACCAAGTTGGATAGCTTCTACATGGGGGTTTCTCCATGAATGGTAGCAGAGGGGGGAGTTCCACTCCCTCCTTCAAAGAGGTAGTGGTTAACAGAGGAAAAACACCCCTACAATCAAGTAGAGGTAACTCACCGGAAGAAGGAGAAAACGGGGACAAGGAAATAGTAAGTAATAAGGAGAAGAAAAATGATGGCACAAAAGACAAGGAGGAAAGTGACAAAAAACAGGGAACAACAAACAAGAACCAAAAGGGACCGTGCAAGCCCAAAGTTGAAATCACTCCCAAAGTAATTTTGGATAACCCAAAGTTGCAGGCCCACAGGGAGCACATGCGGACTTATGCAATCATATGCACACTCACGGGACTCTGGCCCACCGAAAAGGCTTTACAAACTTGGATCAAAAACCACTGGAAGCCCAAAGGAAGCATTGATCTTCACCTAGGATCCAAGGGTTTTTTCACTGTGATGTTTGCAAACATTGAGGACAAAGACAGGGTGTTTGAAGGTGGGCCCTACTTCTTTGCAGCAATAGGGCTCTACATGAGGCCATGGAGGATGAACTTCGTGCTGGAGCGGGAAACCTTCACCTCTGTCCCGATGTGGGTAAGACTCTATTCGCTACGTTTGGATTATTGGAAAATAGATTCACTAACAGCTATAGGCATTAAATTAGGGAGGTATGTCAAAAATTCTGAAGCCACAAGAAGGGGAAAATATACCTCCTTTACCAGGATTTGTGTAGAGATGGACCTATCTAGAGCACTTCCGGATGAGGTGATATTGGAGGTTTACGATGAGGAATGGGTGCAGACAATTGACTATGAGCATATCCCTTTTAGATGTCGAAAATGTCATGAATATGGGCACCTTCTCAGAGAATGCCCTCTCACTAAGGCAGAGAGAAAAAGCAATCCCAACACAATGAAAGAAACAAAGGGTTTTCACAAAGTAGCTCATAAAGGAAGAAATGGAAAAAAAGGACCAAAAAATCACCAAAGCAGAGAACAAAAAGTGAGGTTGAACCAGTTTCAAGTTCTTGAAGAGGAGGAAGATACATCAGTTGAAAATCAAGAAATGAAGGATGGATATGTTAAGCAGGACAAGGAGGAGAACAGGATCAAAAAAAGGTAAAGGAAAAGCAGAAAAATATCATGACCAGTGAATTAGAGATGGATATGGATCAAGAAATGACTCATAGCGAGATGGAACTGGAAGACAATGAGCTGCAAGAGATTCTTGACATAGAAAACCTAGATGTAAAAGGGTTCTTGAGTAAGGGAACAACGGGCGGGGTAGAATCTCTACCACAAGAAGAATGCAATCGAATTAAGTAGTTATTCTTATGGAAAACCTAGGCACAGGACTTGGGCAAAGATAACAGCATGGAAAGACAAGCCAACTAGGGCATAAAAGCAGTAAAATCGACTCTGGGATTAGCTCCAAGAAACTCAGGGAAAAAAGGGGCAGAAAAAAGCAGAACGAGCTACTAATGGAATGTGGAAAGCTCATGATAGACTCAGGTAAGATGAAAGATCTAACCAGTTACTCCTTTACCAATCTGTAATTATGAAGTTTACAACTTGGAACATCAAAGGTCTAGGAAGCTAATGAAAGCAGAGAATATTGAATAATAGAATGAAGCAAGTAGCTCCGGATATTATTTTTGTCCAAGAAACGAAATTCTCTCTGCAAAAGATAAGATAAATTCATAGTAAATGGCTCAGCAGATATGAGTTTATAGAAGTCAAAGCAGAAAATACAATAGGGGGTATTATTATCCTCTCGAATCCCCAAAAAATAGGTATTATTGATACGGAGGCATCAAGGAATTATTTATCAGTTGTTATTCAACCGGTAGGTGACAAGGACGCATATCTTGTAATGAATGTTTATGGCCCTCAAAGGTTAGATGACAAAATCAGGTTTATTGATTCCTTAGTGGACCTTCGAAACAGATTTGTAGGGCCACCATGGGTGATAGAAGGAGATTTCAACATGATTAGATCTCTCTCAAAGAAGAAAGGGGGTACAAGAACACTAAACAAAGATTCCTTAGCTTTCCAATGTTTTTCAGAAAACATGAAGCTGGTGGACATTGAGACCAATAATGGGCTTTGCACATGGAACAACAAAAGAGGAGGTGATTCTCAGGTAGCTTCCAAGTTAGACAGATTCATGATCTCTGATGAGCTCATGCTTCTAGGCAAGGAAATAATAGAGGAGATTCTTCCTTTTGGAGGCTCAGATCACTGGTCGATTCAGATGGAGATTAAGGGCATTGGCACTCCAAGTAAAAAACCGTTCAGGTTTGAAAATATATAGCTGTCACACCCATATTTCTATAGCAACGTTGAAAACTGGTGGGCCTAAGACATGCAAATTCAGGGATCTTCTACGTTCCTGCTGCAAAAAAGACTAAAGCACATCAAGCAGAAGCTAAAGGAATGGAACCAGAAGGAATTTGGAAATATTTTCACAAGTAAAAAAATTGTAGAAAAAAGATTTCTAGAGCTCAATCAAGCTTTGATCAGGAATGGATTTGATAAAGACAATAATGATCTAGCAGAGAAATACCAAAAAGAATGGGAAATGCTGTGCAAACAAGAAGAAATATTTTGGAAACAAAAATCTAGGGTTCTATGGCTAAAAGAAGGAGAACGCAATACCAAATTTTTTCACAGATCTACCATTGCAAACATAAATCACAATAGAATCTCTTCAATCAAGGATGAAAATGGCCAAATTCATCAATCAAATGAGGAGATAGATGTAGTGTTAGTAAAGCATTTTCGGAACATTGCCAAAGAAAACGTTTCTGAAAGAGAACCTTTCATTGAGGACATAATTAAACATATACCTAAACTGGTCTCCAGAGAGGACAACTATAATCTCAACAAACGTGTAACTGAAAAGGAGATCACCGAGGTCCTCAAGGAAATGCAAAATGGAAAGGCACCAAGGCCGGATGGGTTTAATGTGGATTTCTTTAAAGCCTGCTGGAATATCATTAAAAGGGATATAGTGGAGATTTTGGAAGACTCCAGAAGGAACAAGACCATTTTGGAAGCTCTCAATACCTCCTTTATTTCCCTTATTCCAAAACAGGAAAATGCTCAAACCCTAGAGAAATACAGGCCCATCGCCTTATGCAATG
The DNA here is from genome assembly GCA_000404065.3 of Pinus taeda. Taxonomy (NCBI): domain Eukaryota; kingdom Viridiplantae; phylum Streptophyta; class Pinopsida; order Pinales; family Pinaceae; genus Pinus; species Pinus taeda. The sequence goes on from APFE031268921.1 coordinate 128,803, forward strand.
TTGTCTACAAGATAATTTCCAAAGTTGTGGCTAATAGACTTAAACCACTGCTTCCGAGGCTCATCTCTGCGGAACAAATAGGGTATGTAGAAGGAAGACAAATTCTGGACAACATAATTCAAGCTCATGAGGTGGTTCACTCATTAAATTGCAACAAGAGAGCAGGTATGATCATGCAACTGGACATAGCCAAAGCATATGACAAGGTGAATTGGATATATATCAAAAAGTGCTCACATCATTTGGTTTTGATCATAATTGGGTTAGATGGGTCATGGCCCTGGTGACTTCTTCCAGCGTTTCTATTTTGGTGAATGGCTCTCCTTCTGAACCTTTTCTCCCTTCCAGGGGTCTTAGATAGGGAGATCTGCTTTCTCCTTTTCTCTTCATCCTCATGATGGAAGGGCTGGGGAGATCCATCAAGAATGCAAGAGCGATGGGAAAAATTCAAGGACTCCAACTTTTGGAGAATGGACAAGTCCTGACGCATCAACAGTTTGTAGATGACACCATGTTACAGGGAATTCTCACAGTTTAAGAAGCACAGGCTTACAATCAAATTTTGAATGACTTCACAAACACTACAGGTATGGAAGTTAACCTTACCAAATGAAAAGTCCTTTTCTTTAACACTCACATCACCATCCAGAGAAATGTCTCCAGAATTCTAGGCTTTCAAATAGAATCCCTTCCCTCTAAGTATTTGGGATTTCCTCTTACAGCTAAACCTCAACACAAGAGCATATGGGAGCCATTAGCTACTAAAATGCAAGATAAGGTTAGGAAATGGACAAACAGATCTCTGAATTTAGTTAGCAGATTGGTTCTTACTAAAGCAGTTCTCCAAGCTATCCCAATCTTTATGCTATCAGCCCTCCCAGCTCCAATTGGAGTCTTACAGCAATTCCAGAATATTCAACGTGATTCTATGTGGGGCAAAGAGGAAACAAGGAAAAAATGGGCTTTAGTCTCATGGGAAAAGATATGCAAAGCCAAGAACCAAGGAGGCCTGGGCCTGGACAATCTAGAGATACTCAACAAGGCTCTTGGAGCAAAACTTTGGTGGAGATGGGTTAAGGATCCGAAAGCTCAATGGGAAAGCATCTGGAAGGAAAAATATGCCAATACATGGTCAGCTTCTGATATAATACATATGACAAGAATAGTTAAAGGCTCCCCCATATGGAACAAGCCATGGGAGAACAAAGAAGTGGTGCAAAAGAATAGTTTTTGGGAAATTAGAGAGGGAGATTTGGCACTTTTCTGGGAGGACAAATGGAAATAAGAACCTAATCTTCTAGGGGAAGAATTTTTAGGCCTCAACAAAGAGACTGACATTCAAGGATTAGTCAAGGTGAAAGACTTTGGGAGCATCAACATAATACAGGAAAATTGAGAATTTCGAAAAAAATAGAGAGCAGAGAGGATAGGACCCTCAACAGTGAAGCTGAGTCCCTTAAAAGATTGCTGGAGCAAAGAATTATTCTGGTAACGAAAGGGAAGGATCAAATGAGATGGGGCGACAACAAAGAGGGAAACTTTAATATTAAGGAAGCTAAAGGTCTTCTCCTTGATCTAGTACCTCAAGCCCCAAATAACGCTTGGCAGAAGCTTTGGAAGCACAAAGGCTGGATGAAAATCAAACTCTTCATGTGGCTAGTTCACCACCTGAAAATTCCAACCTGTGACAACCTCAAAAAAAGAGGCATGCTGGGTCCCTCCAGATGTCATCTCTGTGAAACCCAAGAGGAGACCATCGAGCATCTTCTCAACAACTGTATTTTTATAGACAGGATATGGGATTTCTTTACCAACATCTTTAGACAGTCTAATAGAGACACAGGAAGTATTGGTAACACTCTTAACAACTGGAGGAATAATTTATCTGAAAATGAAGTCCTCAATTCTGCCTCGGAACTCTTGTCGGGTTTCATTATTTGGAATGTGTGGAAAGAAAGAAACAAAAGAATATTCAAAGAGGTAAAGACTGGCTCTCTTAGTCTAGTGAAGTCGATTGTAAAACAACTTAAGGAGACAGTGGGGACCACGGTCACGAATCTCCCCAAAAATCCTCCCTCAGTAGAAGAGATGAAAATCCTTCTGCTGTTAGACTTGCAGGGGATTACTCCTCAAAATCTAGGTAGGAAAACAAGAATGAGAGAGGAGGTGGAGGAATTCTGGCATCCTCCCCTTGAAGGTATTTTGAAGTACAATATCGATGGTGCTTCCAATGTCAACCCAGGGGAGGTTGCCTTTGGGGGAGCTCTAAGGGATGAGACAGGCAGAATAATCACCCTCTTCCATGGACACTTAGGAAAAGCCACTAACAACACGGCAAAGCTTATGGCTTTGGAATAATGCTTAGAATTTATGATACAGAACAATTGCCAAAATGTCATAATAGAGGCAGATTCAGAGCTAGTCATCAATGCAGCCAGGAGAATCAGTAATCGAACGGGGCCAGAAAAGGTCACAAAACACTGGAGGTTAACACGGGTTCTACAGAGAATTCAAGTTCATCTTCAGAAACTTTGTACTCTGAGATTCATACATGTAGAAAGAAAGGCCAACAAATTGATAGATATTCTTGCCAATCAAGGTGTCACGAGCAAGGATAGTGCAATCTTATGGAGGTGGAACACAATGGCGCAGAGCAACCTAAAGATTCTTTGTCATAACCAGGTGGAGGAAGACATGGAAGAGTATAGAGCAAAATGACAGAAACCAACTATTTTTGATAAGAGATCATAGGGCTACTCAAGGTTGGTCAAAAAGGCTCATGATGGAAGATAAGGCAAATTCAGTGATTAAGTTGAGAATGATCAGTATTATTCTCCGGGATGAGTGTCAGAGTTGCCCTGACCGAAGAAAGAAGCTTCTCATACTACAACATCACCTCAAGGGTTTGCCTATTGAATGGTGCAAAGTATTCCCTATCTGGATCTGCGTCGGTTGTTTCCTCTCTATTTTGGTTAGGAGAAGGGCAAAGAAGAATGTGTGGTGGCCTTACTTTGACAGCTTCCTTCCCACTCTTTTTCCAAGTTCGGGAGTGAAAAACACCTCTCAAGGGGCTTCGAAACATTTGCACCGAATGCAAGCCAAAGGGAGTCTTGCAGTTGGGGCCGTGAATCCTTACTTCGGTCCTTACTGAAGTGAGATTTTGAATCAAATCCCTCTCCTCACTTGGCAGAGATGTAAAACCACCTCGGGGGCAGTTCTGGAGCGATCGCACCGCTTTCCGACAGATGGTGGTTTCGTTTGATGGGTAGCGACACCTTTCATTACTTGCCATGTGGCCGAGGGATGGTCTAAGAAACCACCCTCATCACGCATTAAAATTCTTGCAAGTTTAGGTGTGCAATATTCAGCTCCTCTATTGATTTTTCTCTCGTCAGATCAATGCTCAGGATTATTTGAGGGTTCGGTAGGACGGAGAACGTCTTGTGCCACATTTTGTAATGTTTTTTTTCTACAGCATAGGTCTTTGCATAAGTTTTAGGAGGTGGATTTTATTCAGTTAGTACCTGAGAGTGAATGATGTGGTACTCTTTGGGATTTGAGTGGGTTAGTGGAACTCCTTGTAAAATATTGTATTTATTTTTGACTTAATGGAAAAAAAGGCACGACTCTTGCTTAAGCAAAAAAAAAGAAATTGGAGGATTAGATTTAATAAAGTTTGAGTATTCTTATTCATCATTAAAAACAACAAGTTGAATGAAATTAAAGTGAAAACCTAATCTTGATTGAAACTTATTTATTTTTATTATTATTTTTATTCTATTTTTGGTAAAAGAACTATCAAATTTATTAGGCTATATAAAAAAAATATTAATTTAATGGTTGAGATTTATCCCATCCATAGTAGTTATGTTATTTTTTCTTTTTAATTAAACTAAATAGTTAAAGGAAACTATCATATTAACAAATGACATATAAATGAGTTCTTTTTTTTTTGGGCATTTGGTATTCATGAGCATAATATTTTCCAATATGATTATAAAAAAGCCAACTATAGATTAATAATATCCATAGTAAAGTAAGGTAAATCATTATATTTAAGAATAATATTTCATGTTTTTTAAGTGTATATATGTTTAAATTATATACTAATTCTTAAATTATTATTAACAATAATAATAACCTTAAATATTTTTTATGATTTGTTATTGATTTGTTTCTTGATTATAAAGTGTTTTGATGTTTTCTTTCTTAAATTGACTTTACGGATATGTACCAACCATTTAATTTATATGGCTACACTAATTTTAATATTAATCAAATAGAAAAATATATATGTTTTCCTTCTTTCTCTTATTTATGTGTTAACTTCTTTTTCATAATAAGCTATCTTTGTTCCTACATGTTCATTCACTACTCGTCAAATTCCTGGAGAACATCAACATATCTATTCAAACGTTGAGTTAGAGTCTACTCCATAGCAAATTCAAGAACTTCATAATGGTGGTAATAGAGTTGAAGGTGGGTGTGAAGGTGAAGAAATGGGTGAGGGTAGTCCGCAGGGAGTAGGATGTCGTCATGCAGAGGACGTAAAGTGTAATCAAACAAGTAATGCTAGGAGAGAGGATGGAATTGAGGGAGGACCAATGAACATTGTGATCCTACTAGTGAGTCAATTAGATCATGGAATGCGTTGGATTCATTTATAGATCATTTATGTTTAAAAACAAACTAGCACAACCACATTTACAATGTGGTTGATATACACTAATATCTGTATATCTACCACCCAACACATTAATAATGTTAAGGTATATTTTATTAAAGGCTAACTCACTATATAAATAATAATAGTCATATTATTTTATACTTATATAATTATACTGTTATATTAACCTTTTTGTATATTATATAATATTATTATTACATTATTTGCTAATATAATTAAAATTATATTTAAAACTATAATATAATTCAAAATAACAATAAAAAACATTTACTTACTATTAATAATATATATTTAATTTCACTATTATAAATTATAAACAAGGATAAATATTTAAACCTAAGGATCACATCCCAAGGGATCAATAAATAAGGAAAATAACCTAAGATATATTAATATTGTAAAAGCAAGTGATAAGGAATTATTAATATTATAAACCCAAGGGACTAATAAGCCAAATGGTTTAATATTATAAACCATAGGAATTAGTAAATGGAAGGGATAAATATGATAAACCTAAGCATTAAATATTATAAACCCTAAGGGATAAATATACATAAAGGATAAATATTTTAAAGCTAAGGGATCAACAAACCCAAGTGATCAATATCAAAATATCAGGGAATTAATAAACCCAAGAGATTGTTAAGATTATAAATCCAAGGGATTAAATTATAATCCCAATAAATTATTAATATTATAAACCCATGTGCACTAATGAACCCAAGGATTTAATATTATAAACCCTAGGAATTAGTAAGCCTCAGAGATAAATATCATAACCCCAAGGTATTAATATTGTAAACCTAAGGGATAAATATTTTAAACCTAACGGATCAAGAAACCAAAGGGATGAATATTAAAAACTGAATGGATTATTGTTATAAACCCCAAGGTATATAAACCCAAGGGAATAATATTAAACCCAAGCAATTAATATTATAAACCCAACATATATAAATTCTAAGACAAATATGATAAACCCTAAAATAAACATGGTTTACCATGGTCCATTTTCATATTGAGACAACCTTTGTCATAATGCGATGTTCGAGCATAGTTCATTTTCATATTGACAAAATATTTGTGACAATGTGGCATTGGACCATGGTTTAAGATGATTAGAAACACAAGCGATTTACATTAAACCCAAGGATTAATATTATAGAACCTAAGAGATAAATATTATAACCTCAAGGGATGAATATGATAAACCTAAGGAATCGACAAAGATAAGATATCAGTATTAAAAATGCAAGGGACTAATAAATCCTATGAATCAATATTTTAAATGCCAAGGTGTATAAACCCAAGGGAATAATATTAAACCTGAGGGATTATAATTATAAAACCAACATATATAAACACTAAGATCAATATTAGAGACCCTAAAATAGGCATGGTTGACCATGGTATATTTTCATATTGAGACAACATTTGTGACAATGTGATGTTCCACCATGGTCAATTTTCATATTGGCAAATCTTGGTCACAATGTGATTAAATTATAAACCCAAGAAATTATCAATATTATAAACTCAAGTGACTAGTAAACCTAAATGTTTATTATTATTATTTAGTAAACCCAAGGGATAAATATTATAAACCTAATGTATCAACAAACCGAATGGATCAATATTAAAAACCCAAGCGATTAATAAACCCTCGGAATTAATATTTTTAACTCAAAGGATTATTAATATTATAAGCCCACATGATTAAATTATAAACCCAAGGAATTATTAATATTATAAACCTAAGAGACTAATAAACCTATGGGTTAAATATTATAAACCCTAAGAATTAGTATACCCAAGGGATAAATATTATAAACATAAGGGATAAATAATATAAACCCTAGGGATAAATATTTTAAACCTAGGGGATCAATATTAAGAAATGAAGGGATTAATAAACCGAAGGGATTAAATTATAAAGTGAAGGTATGACTAAACCCAATGGTTTAACATTATAAACCCTAGGAATTAGTAAACCGAATGGATAAGTATGATAAACCTAAGTAATAGATATTATAAACCTAAGGGAGGAATATACATAAAGGATAAAAAGTTTACACCTAGGCGATCAACAAACCCAAGGGATCAATATAAAAAACCTAAGGGATTGTTAATATTATAAACCCAAGAAAATCTTAATATTATAAGCTAAGGGGACTAATAAACCTAAGGGTTTAATATTATAACCACTAGGAATTATTAAACATGTTTGTTCCAGGGTTTATAGTATTTATCTAAGGGTTTATATACCTAGGGTTATAGTATTAATCCCTTCGATTTAATATTATTCCCTTTGTTTTATAAGCCCTTGTTATTTTAGTATTGATCCCTTGGGTTTATTATTTCCTTGGGTTTATAATATCTATCTCTTGTATTTATTATTTTAAGGGTTCATATTCCTAGGTTATAGAATTATTCATAGGGTTTATAATACTAAAAATCTAAGGCATAAATATTATAAATGTAAGGGACTAATAAACCCAAATTTTTAATATTATAAACCCACGAATTTAGTAAACCCAGGTGACAAATATTATAAACCTAAGAGATAAACATTATAAAAGCCAAAGGATAAATATTTTAAACATAAGGGATAAACAATATAAACATAAGGGAGAAATATACATAAGGGACAGATATTTTAAACTTAAGGGATCAACAATCCTGATGGATCAATATTAATAACTCAATGTATTAATAAACCTAAGGGATTATTAATATTATAAACCCAAGGGATTAAAGAATTATTAATATTATAAACGCAAGGGACTAATAAAGAAAATGGTTTAATATTATGAACCCTAAGAATTAGTAAACACAAGGGATAAATATTATAAAGATATGGCTTATATATACATAAGGGATAAATATTTTAAACCTAAGGGAACAATAAACCAAAGGGGCCAATATTAAAAAATCCAAGGATTAATAAAGCCTAGGAATTGATATTTTTAATTCAAGGGATTCATAAACCTAAGGGATTAAATTATAAATGCAAGGATTTATTAGTATTATAAACCTAAGGGTTTAATATTATAAACCCTAGGAATTAGTAAACTGAA
>APFE031268923.1:0-13043 GCA_000404065.3 Pinus taeda
ATATAGACTCACGCTCTCTGAGATCGAGAGAAGGTAGATCTTCTTCAGAATAAGAAGCGCCTAGATCTTCTTCTGGAGCAAGCTCTTCAATAGCAATCAAACCAGAAGGAAGATTTTCGGTGATGAATCTTTCTACCCTAGGTGAACCAGGAACACTAGAAGATGGAGTAACAGGTTTGGATATTTGAGGTTCTTCGCCTATATCACTAGCAGATGCAACACTACCAGTAAGCTCGGAAACCCTAACAGATTCAGGATCGTAACCTGTCTCTAGTTTTTGGTAATCTGGGTGGACTACCAACGAAGATTCTCCTTCTTCAGGTGGACTTACTCTACTGCCGCCAGGAGTAGTTACAAGGATTTTCAATCCTTCGTAATGAGACGGGACCTTTTCAGGAGGTTCACCCCGTAATCTACGGGATCGCCTCAACAAATCGGCCACGGTAACAACTTCAGGAGACTCGCCCCGAAGTCTACGAGAGTGTCTCGGTGATTCAGCCACAACTAAAAACTTTTAACTACTACACATGAAAACAAAATAAAATCTCAAGAAAACCACCTAAAGTCACTAAAGAACCAATCAATTTTGAAACATACGCCTAAATAATCTAGGGCATCAAACCAAACACAAACAGTAAGCTTCCGGACCAAAAACACTAGTTGGTGATGAAATCCAACCTCGTAGGATTCAGTACAGAAATAGCTGGTGGAACACTTACCCCGGAAACCTGCTTAATGAATAGACTGGACCAAGTTCCTCCACTTTAACCATCTCGAGTGAAGTGAACCCCCCAGAAAATCCAAGTGAGTCTAGCCGACGTCTGCTCCAGGAACAGTGGGATCTTCCCTCCACCCTCACCTTGGGTAGAATCCTAAGATAATGGTCACTAAGGTCACCAACAGCAACAAATACACCTGGGGGAACAGTCTACACTCCGACAGCACGCAAGGGCAAAGTATCAAGCTCAATCCCCTTACCGGGTCCTTGACAACAATCCAAGGTTTACCGATAAGCGACCCCTGGCTCCTCAACAATAATCTGAGGTTTACCATTTGTAATACATGCGTGTCTGGCGTCATTCCCAACGAGGGAGGATTGATCCCCTCACTGGTTCAGACACAAGCTCGTGCTTCTCCTTTAAGCTTTCCCAGAGTATAAATGCAACCGCTGGATTTATCCTATCACAAGATAAGTTACTTGTTTGGTTTTGTAGTCTTGGAGAGTTAATTACTCACCTACTCCAAGACACTAGCCTGATCTATATTGGTGCTTCAGAGCCCTAGCAAAAGAAAAATTTCTAAGTTGATTTTACTTTAAGCGTTGATTTTATGGCTTTTCTTTAAGACAAAAGGTAGTGGAGATGAAACTGATGATGTGTAGACCCAACTCAAATCCACTAAAAAGATGCACCTAGGATGATTTACACTACTTTTCTTTTTCAATGAATTCCCTAGCTAAGAGAGTTGGAGAATGCAAACTTTTGATAAAAGCAACTCTCTTAATAGACAATCAAAGAAACAATCTCTTTATCTTTTCCAAGCACACAACACATGACCACTCATTACTTGCACGAAAATTCCTTTCTCTTTCAAAAACTTCAAATGCTATTTAAAACAAACTTCGCAAAGGAGATGTTTTTGTAATTTTCCTATTTAATAAAGCATATAAAACTATTCTAACAAAAGCAATTGCAAAATTTATAAAAATCTATGGAAAACTTCACTCAAAAGAAAATCAAAAGGAAATTTACCTAAAAGAAAATCTAAAGAGGCAAAAGCCTACTAAGATGATTCTGGGATGTTTTACTCGGAAACAATCAAACCAAGGACCAGTTCATGCAGAATCATAAACCAGTCAAAACAAAAGATCAAACTCTTTTTGTTCTTTTCTTAAGAATGAAATTCACAACTTCAATCAACAAGCTACTTTGAAATTCCGCAAAGAGACAACACAAAGGTAGGTTGCTCACACATGCAGACTTTACGACAGGTCCGACTCCTAAGAAGACTGACAAAACCAGAGAGATCCAAGGTTTCACAACTTCTAAAGTCAAAGTCACTACAGGACCAATGCAAAAATCAAACCCTAAGGCTAGAATTTCTATGAATTTCACTAAAACTCTTGATGCTAACAAAACAAGTTCAGGTGAAGATCTCTGATAGATAACCAGTGGATATGGGTAGTAAATACTAATGAAAGACAAAATCTAAAGGAAAAAATAGACAAAATGGAAATTTTCTCAATTTTGACGGGGTACGCAGGCAGCATGTTTGCACAGGTGCGTGCACGCTCTGTGTACAAAGCTGCAGTGCGTACAGGTACGAACTGTGCCCAACTCAGAGGGTGCGTACTACTGAAAAATTAAGAAAAACTAAATCCTAACTTAACTCTAAGCTAGCCCACCCAAATACACAGTCAAATAATCAAAAACCAAAAAAGAAATGACTCTTTTCAAATCAAAGTGTCACTCAAAGGAAAAATCAATCACATCAATGGAGTCCCCAACGGAGTCGCCAATTTGTCATGCGGAAAGAGTTAATCTTGAGGAAAAAACCAACCTCCCTAGAAGCCTAAGACTTTCTAGTGACAAACAAGACAATTAAGAGCAATCCCTCTCTAAACATGCATTTATCACACGAGAAATCAAGTGTTTTAGATCCTACCTGTAGTCCAACGATGTTGTAGTAGTCTAGCCTCGTCGATCCAGATGAGCTCCTCCTTCACTCTGAAACCTGCATTCACTAACAATCAAACGATTAAATAGCACCTGAATATCTCATAAAATAAAACATATTCAACATACAGACCAAGGAGTATATGAAACAACTCATTAATAACAAATTGTTGAGAAGAATGGACTTATTTGTATTAATAGGAAACATAAGAAACCATTACAACCTGAGCCTTGGTGTTGTGCAAGTTCCTCCCAGGGTCCAGCAAGAGTTTTCCTCTACTTTGACAAGCTCACCCACTTCCAAATGAAACAAGAAAGGATGTAATCTCTCCTCACAAGCTTACAATGGAAGTCCTAATTCCAGCAACATCTACCCTTTGGAATGTTCAGCTTTCAACCTCCCCTCCCTTGGCCCAATGCCTGTATTTATAGTGTGTTCTAGAGGAAGTTATTCAGGTCCAACATCAATGGGATACTCCCTCTTTTGGATGGGGTAGCTCCTCTCTTGATGGGATAAGTTTCTCTTTCATAGGGATGCATGAACCATCTGGAGGCGCTCAATACACGTCAAACAATCTTCTAGAATGCTCTAGAAATGACCACAAGTAACTTTTTTAAGATGAAACTCGCGCCTTTTGACCTTTACAGGAGTACGCACCATCCCTTGACTTACAGAGCGTACAAGTACGTAGGTACAATGAGCTTGGGATGCGTACACGCAGGCAAGGTAGAGAGAACCTGCGTACCTAGAGATAAACACGTTTTTTAATGACTTTCTCTCTTTCGTGAAGTTTGACATGGAGAGAAGAGGTATAAGGCTTGACAAGGAGGATAATATGACTGTTGATGAAGCCATACTAACTGAAGATAGTCATGGTGACAAATTTTAGTGTAACAGATTTTTCAAAATTGGAGTGCATAACAAGATTTTTCGAAATACTAATACTAGTTGTATTATAACATATGATGAGATGGGTGGAGAACATTTGATATGTATATCTTGTAATGCTTGCATCATCGAGAGAATTTGTGTGCAACAAGATGCAGTAGCCACATATTCTTCTTAAGTTGTAGATAAAGTAATTGAACTTTGTTTCTTGTTGAACCAAGATACCAAATGGGACCCCATGTAAAATGCACCTCCACTAGTGCTTTTCCTGTCATCAACATTTCTAGCCCAATATGCACCTGTGTATGCATGATGGGTAAGATCTACATCTTTAGGATACCATAGACCAAAGTCTTGGGTTCCTTGGAGATATTTGAAATTCTCTTTACTGCTTGAAGATGTGACTCCTTTGGACTAGCTTGAAAATGTCCAACAATCCCAACTACATGCATGATATCTGTTCTGGTACCTGTTAGATAAAGCAGACTTCCAATCATGTACCTGTACTCTAGTTGGTTTACTGTGGGAGAATCATCATCATAACTATGGCTACATCTTGTCATTATGGGAGTGCATACAGGTTTTCAATATTCCATCCAATCCATCTTCAGAATCAGCTTGAGATATTTTTTTTGTAAGAGAAAGATGCCATCTTTTGCTTGTTCCACTTATAGACCAAGAAAATAGGTTAGCTCCCAAAGTAAAGACATTTCAAATTCATTCTGCATAACAGAAGAAAAGTTTTGACTCATAGTTTCTTCATTACTGCCAAAGATTATATCATCAACATAAAAAACAATAATTAGCAGTTTATCACCCTCAATTTTTGTGTACAAGTTGATGTCTGTAGATCCTTTTGTGAAAACTTGTTTTTGAAGATATTTTTCAAGATGATAATACGATGCCCATGGAGCTTGTTTTAGCCCATATAAAGCCTTTTTGAGTTTGCATACAAGGTTTTCATAATTCCCTAAAATGAATACTTTTTTTGTTCAACATATACTTCTTCTTCTGCATATCCATTAAGGAAAGAAAATTTTACATCCATTTGATAAACTTTGAAATTTCAAAAACTTGAAAAAGAAAGAAACATTCTTATGGCTTCAAGTCTAGCTACTGGTCCAAATGTTTCTTCAAACTCTATACCTTCTTGTTGAGAATAACCTTTACAAACAAGTCTAGGTTTGTTCCTATGACCTCTCCATTTTTATTCAACTTATTTTTGAATGTCCATTTTGTCCCTGTTAGTGTCAGTATCTGCATACTTCCATTAGGGATCAAATCTGCTTTTTGCATTTTCATTTTAGGGGTCTCATACTGAAATTTTTGCATCATTTCATTAGTTCAACTCAAGCTAGTCCAATTATGGTTGTCTTCTCCTCAGAGAACCAAGTTTTCCCTCATAAAGTACACGTCCTGATCGATCTCCAGGTTGTATTCAGTCAAAGGTTCAGATTCAAAAGTAGTCATGTTTCCATTAGGTCTTAGGGTTCATTTCCAAGGTCAAAAGCATGATTTAAAGTGTAAATAAATGCCAACAAAGGTATGAGGATGATCAGTAAACCAAGAGTGATTGCTAGTAAGTCATGGTTACTATATAAATATCTCTTTTCACTAATGTAATTTTCATCTCAAAAACATGTTTTTGAGATGAAAACAGAGTATTTTGGGTTAATTTATGTTTTTATGAAATTCAAGTCAATTTATGTAGTAAATGATCCCGGTTGCACCAAGCATTTCTCCTTACTACAAGACAATGAAACCACTACAAAAATCACTTCAAATTGAGCATCATCCCCCTGAAAAGGGCCAATGAAGAAAAGGCATTAAAACAAAGATTTGGGAAATGGTCTAAAACATTAGAAAGTGGGTTTTTCTAATGAAAAATCAAATTATACTCCTATATAAGATGTCACATTCCATTTTCAAGCCTATCACTCTTATTTGACAAAGAAGAAGATAAGCATTGAAGGAGAGAGGAGGAATTGAGTGTAGGTTTTAAACCTGTACAGAAATTACCTACATACGAATTCTAAAACACATAAAATAAACTATGTGAGAGCATAACACATAAAACACATATACACAAATATTTTCCCCTGGATCCCAAAACTAGGACTACCAGCTTGATTTTTCATTATGTTCCTTTCAATGTTACAATACATAGCTATACATGTTGAAGCATCCAATACCATGGACTGAAAATGTTGGATTGTGTTATATTCTTTCCACGACTAGCCCACGTAGTTAACTGGGAGGTTAGAGGGGAGGCAAAGCCCCCCCTTCGTTGCGCCGATTGTGTAGTGGGGGGGGGTGGGGAGGTCACAAGGGGTTTGAGGGGTGCAGGTAACCCCACTTTATGGGGTCCGAGGTAGCGCTCCGGAAAATTTTGGTTTTGGAACCTATGTTAGGTTGGGTGGACCCACCTATGGTTTTGTGCATGATTTTCACACATGTTTTTTGGATGCAATGGTTTTCGGTCCATGGTATTGGATGCTTCATCATGTATAAATATGTATTATAACATTGAAAGGAACATAATGAAAAATCAACCTGGTAGTCTCGGTTTTGGGAATCAAGGGAAAATCTATGTGTATATGTGTTTTTTGTTATGCTCTCGCATTGTTTATTTTCTGTGTTATAGAATTCGTATGTAGGTAATTTCTGTACAGAGTTAAAACCTACATTTGGTATCAGGTTTGTTTTGGATTCAAGGGAACGCCTTTTTTGCTGAGGGGTTTCACTCGGGCCTGTGGTAAACCCTGTGAAGTGGGAGATCTGCGAGATCGATTCTGGTGGTGAAAGAAGATGACGAGCAGTGGAAAGATAGAGATCATGAAATTTAATGGTCAGAGTTTTGAGTTGTGGGAACTCAAGATGGAGGATCTATTGGTGGATAAAGATCAGTGCATCACGATAGATCCAGGTACTAAACCAACGGGAGTGTCTGATGAAGAATGGAAGAAGTTCGATTGGAAGGCAAAGAGCACAATATGATTGTGTGTCACATATTCAGTATTTCTGAATGTATCAGGGGAAGATACGACAAAGGTTTTGTGGGACATGTTAGGGACTTTATACCAATCTAAGTCTCTGGTGAATAAACTGTTCCTATGGAAAAAGCTGTATAACCTGAGGATGAAAGATGGAGACTCAGTGACAGAGCATCTGAATGCATGCAATACTATGGTAAGTCAGTTAGCATCTGTTGATATTAAAATTTTAGATGAAGATAAGTGCATCAGTTTGTTGTGTTCTCTACTAGATTCATGGGATAGTCTGGCTATTGCAATAGGTAGCAATGCAACTGCCTTTCAATTTGATGAAATAGTCTCATCCTTGCTGATGGAGGAGATGAGACAGACAAATATGGAGAGCCAGAATGGTGATGCCTTGTCTCTATGAGGATGGTCCCAGAACAAAAACAAAAATAAGTCATCAAGTGGGAGATCTAAATCTAGAGGGAGATCTAAATCTTTAGGAAAACCTGTAAAGGTGGTGTGCTGGAAATGCGGAATGGAAGGGCACTAGAAAAGGGATTGTAAATCTAAAGCTCTTGATAAAGGAAAGGGATCTAATAATTCTCCTTCTGCAGAGGTGAAAAACACCTCAGATGAAGGTGGGGATGTGTAATTGGCTTCTTCAAGTACACATGTAGATCATGAGGCATGGTTGATTGACTGAGGTGCATCCTTTTACTTCACTCCCCATAGAGAGTGGTTCTACGAGTATGAGAAATACGACGGTGGTGATGTCGTCTTAGGGGATGATAGGAAGGCTAGAATTGTTGGTCGCAGAAAATTGAAGTTGAAGTTGCAAGGTGGAAGGGTTAGAACACTTCCAGGTGTTCTGCGTATTCCTACATTGGCCAGAAATCTGATTTTTGTAAGCAAGTTGGATGATGCAGGTGTAAAAACAATGTTCAAGAACGATACCTGCAAGATGGTTTGGGGAGCACTAGTATTGATGCAGGGAGTTTGGATTGGAAGTCTATATAAACTGCAAGGTAGCATGGTTGTTGATGGGTGCAATAATTCTGTGGTTCCTGAAAGTGGAGCAGAAAATCTAGTGGTCTCTGGAGAGAAGACCATTTTGTGGCATCAAAGGCTTGGACATATTGGAGAGAAGGGTCTTGAAATACTTCATGGTAAAGGTATGGTAGAAGGTATGAGTAATATCTCTCTAGATTTTGATTTCTGTGAAAATTGTGTATACGGGAAGCAAAATCGGGTGAGTTTCCCCACTAGTGGTAAGAGGGTAAAACATATATTAGAGCTTGTGCATAGTGATGTGTTTGGACCTGTGAAGGTTCCACCACTGGGTAAGTCTGTGTACTATGTATCATTTATAGATCACTTCTCAAGGAATACATGGATATATTTCCTTAAGAAGAAATCTAAAATCTTTGACAAGTTTAAAGAATTCAAGGCTCTAGCGGAAAACTAGACAGAGAAGAACATAAAGGTGCCGAGGACAGATAAGGGTGGAGAGTTTTGCAGTAAGGAATTTGAAGAATCCTGTAAGAAGTGTGTTATAGCATAGCAGAAGACTACTCCATATGCACCTCAGCAAAATGGAGTTGCAGAAACAATGAACAAGATGTTGATGGAAAGGTAAAGAAACATGATTAGTGGTGTCGGGTTATGACAGGAATTCTACGCAAAGGCAGTGGAAACAGCATGTTACCTGGTCAATAGATCACCTTCGTCAACGTTGCAGGATAAAACTCCACAAGAGGTATGGACTAGTAAGAAACCCTCTCTTTTACATTTGAGGGTATTGGGATGTGATGCATATGTACATGTTCCAAAGGAGAAACAAACCAAGTTCGATAGTAAATCTGAAAAGTGCATCTTTATTGGGTATAAGGATGGTTTAAAGGGTTATAAGCTTTAGAACCCGGTAACAAGGAAGTTTGTGTACAACTGAGATGTGGTGTTCAGAGAGGTGAAAGATGTTATTAAACATGAAGTTCAACCAAAGGAACCAGAGAAGATAGAGTTTGAGCTAAAGGAGGAAGAATCTGACTCTACAACAGAGAAGGAATCAGAAGATGAAGAGCCACAAACTCTGGGTGTGAGAAGATCAGTTCGAGAAAGAAGGCAGCCAAAAAGGTATAGTCCATCTACTTTCTATTCAAATTTTGCTTTATCTATTACTGATGATGATCCCAGAACTATGAAGGAAGAAGTAGATTCAGAGGATGGAAAACTCTAGAAAGAGGCCATGGTTGATGAAATGGCATATTTGCACAAAAATGAGGCTTGGGATCTGGCGGAGTTGCCGGCTAGAAGGAAACCCATTGGCATCAAATGGGTGTTCAAGAAAAAGACAAATGTAGAAGGAAAGGTGGAGAAATACAAATCTCGATTGGTAGAAAAAGGTTATTCCCAGGTGCCAGGAATTGATTTTGGTGATATTTTTTCTCCTGTTGCCAAGGTAGCTTCTATTAGATTACTTTTATCTGTTGTTGCTGCTTTTGATTTTGAGGTAGAACAGATGGATGTGAAGACAACATTTCTTCACACGGATCTGGAGGAGGAGATCTACATGAAGCAACCTGAAGGCTTTGCAGTGCAGGGTAAGAAAGAATTGGTATGCAAGTTAAAGAAGTCTCTGTATGGGTTAAAACAGTGACCAAGGATGTCGTATCAGAAATTTTATACATTTATACGGGGAATTGGCTTCACCAGAAGCAAAGCAGATCACTGTGTGTATTTTAAATTAATTGGCGACTGTGTTATTTATTTGGTCTTGTATGTGGATGATATGTTGCTGGTTGGAAATGACAAAGAAATTATCCAGGATTTGAAGACCCAATTGTCCTCCAAATTCAACATGAAGGATATTGGTGCTACAAACTATATTTTGGACATGGAAATTAAAAGAGATCGGGCAAAGAGGAAGCTCTGGTTAAACCAAAGGAAGTATGTCGAGACAATATTACAGAGATTTAATATGCAGGATAGTAAACCGGTGAAGGTTCCTATTCTTGTAGGTGTAAAGTTAACTGTTGAACAGTGTCCCAAGACATAAGAAGAGAAAGAGGACATATCTCGTGTTCCATATGCAAGTGCAGTGGGTAGCCTGATGTACGTGATGGTTTGTACTAGACCCGACATTGCACATGCAGTGGGAGTATTGAGCAGGTTTATGTCAAAACCAGGGAAGGAGCTCTGGATAACAATGAAGCAAGTTTTAAGGTATTTGCATGGCACTAGTGATTATGGTTTGTGCTACCAAGGAAGACCATGATTGTACAGAGTGTTGGATATTCATGGCTTTGTCGATGTAGACTGGGCTGGAGATCTGGATCAAAGAAGATCTACAAGTGGGTATGCGTTTAACCTATTTGGAGGTGCAGTCAGTTGGATGAGTAAGAAACAATCTATAGTGGCACTATCAACTATAGAGGAAGAATAGATGGTAGCCACTCCTGCAAGCAAGGAAGAATTTTGGATGCAAAGATTGTGTTGAAGTATGGGGTTAGTATAGGGAGCTATAAGAATAGATTGTGACAGCCAAAGTGCAATTTTATTGGCAAAGAACCCTGCATATCATTCAAACACAAAGCACATTGATGTTCAGTATCACTTTGTGAGGGATATGATAGAAGAAAAAAAGGTGTTGCTAGTAAAGGTGGACACTTTGAAGAATATTGCAGATGAATTGACAAAATCTGTGAGCTCTGTGAAGTTCTCTTGGTGTAGATAAACAATGGGCGTTACAGGGTTGGATAAATGACTAAGCTCTCTTATGGCCCCTTGTGGAAAGAAAACAACAAGTGGGGGAATGTTGGGTTGTGTTATATTATTTCCATGACTAACCCACGTAGTTAACCAAGGGGTTAGAGGGGGCACAGAGCCCCCCCTTCATTG
Source organism: Pinus taeda (assembly GCA_000404065.3). NCBI lineage: Eukaryota > Viridiplantae > Streptophyta > Pinopsida > Pinales > Pinaceae > Pinus > Pinus taeda. The sequence continues at coordinate 10,443 of APFE031268923.1, forward strand.
CGCCGATTGCGTAGCAGGAGGGTCACATGGGATTTGAGGGGTGCAGGTAACCCCACTTTATGGGGTCTCGAGCAGCGCCCCAAAAAAATTGCTTTTGGAACCTATGTTAGGTTGGGTGGACCCACCTATGATTTTGTGCATGATTTTCGCACATGTTTTTTGGACATGATGGTTTTTGGTCCATGGTATTGGACGTGATGGTTTTCGGTCCACGGTATTGGATGCTTCGGCATGTATAAATATCTATTATAACATTGAAAGGAACTTAATGAAAAATCAAGCTAGTAGTCCCGGTTTTGGGATCCAGGGGAAAATCTCTATGTATATGTGTTTTATGTGTTATGCTCTCGTATTGTTTATTTTCTATGTTTTAGAATTCGTATGCAGGTAGTTTCTATACAGGGTTAAAACCTAGAAACAAACCATTACATCCAAAACCATGGACCAAAAACCATCGTGTCCAAAACCATGTGTAAAAAATCATGTACAAAACCATAGGTAGGTCCGCCCAACCTAATATAGGGTCCAAAAACAAAATCTTTTGGGGCCCTGCCCCGAACCCCATAAAGTGGTGTTACCTACACCCCTCAAACCCCTTGTGACTCCCCTCACTACGTAATCGGTGCAACAACCCCTGTTTAACTATGTGGGCTAGTCGTGGAAAGAATATAACACAACCCAACATTCTCCCACTTGTTGTTTTCTTTCCACATGGGGCCATAAGAGAGCTTAGCCTTTTATCTATCCCCATAATGCCCATTGTTTCTCTACACCAAGAGAACTTCTCAAAGCTCATAGATTTTTTCAATGCATCTATAGCATTCTTCAAAGTGTCCACCTTTACCAGCAACACCTTTTTGTCTTCTATTAAATCCCTCACAAAGTGATACTGAATACCAATGTGCTTTGTCTTTGAATGATATGCACGGTTCTTTTCCAAGAAAATTGCACTTTGGCTATCATAGTCTATCATTATAGCTCCCTGTACTAACCCCATACTTGAACACAATCTCTACAACCAAACTGCTTCTTTGCTTGCATGAGTGGCTGCCATGTATTATGCCTCCGTAGTTGATAATGTCACTATAGATTGTTTCTTACTCATCCAACTGACTGCACCTCCAAATAGGTTAAACGCATACCCACTTGTAGATCTTCTCTGATCCAGATCTTCAGCCCAGTCTACATCAACAAAGCCACAAATATCCAACACTCTATTTAATCCTGGTCTTCCTTGGTAGCACAAACCATAATCACTAGTGCCACACAAATACCTGAAAACCTACTTCACTACTATCCAGTGTTCCTTCCCTGGTTTTGACATAAACCTGCTCAATACTCCCACTGCATGTGCAATGTCTAGTCTAGTATAGACCATCACATATAATCAGGCTACCGACTGCACTTGCATATGGAACACAAGACATCTCCTCTTCCTCTTCTTGTGTCTTGGGACACTATTCAATAGATAACCTCACACCTACAGGAATAGGAACCTTCACCAGTTTACTATCCTACATATTAAAGTTCTACAATATTGTCTCGACATACTTCCTTTGGTTTAACCAAAGCTTCCTCTTTGTCTGATCTTTTAATTTCCATGCCCAAAATATAGTTTGCAGCACCAAGATCTTTTATGTCAAATTTGGAGGACAAATGGGTCTTCAAATCCTGGATAATTTCTTTGTCATTTCCAACCAACAACATATCATCCACATACAAGACTAGATAAATAACACAGTCACCAATTAATTTAAAATACACACAGTGATCTACTTTTCTTTTGGTGAAGCCAAGTCCTCGTATAAATGTATCAAATTTTTGATACCACATCCTTGGTGACTGTTTTAACCCATGCAAAGACTTATTTAATTGGAATACCAGTCCTTTCTTACCCTTCACCGCAAATCCTTCAGGTTGCTTCATGTAGATCTCCTCTTCCAGATCCCCACAAAGAAATTTTGTCTTCAAATCCATCTGTTCTACCTCAAAATCAAAAGTAGCAGCAATAGATAAAAGTAATCTAATTGAAGTTACCTTGGCAACAAGAGAAAAAATGTCACCAAAATCAATTCTTGGCACCTGGGAATAACCTTTTTCTACCAACCAAGCTTTTTATTTCTCCACTTTTTCTTCTACATTTGTCTTCTTCTTGAACACCCATTTGCTGCCAATGGGTTTCCTTCCAGCCGGCAACTCCGCCAGATCCCAAGCCTCATTTTTGTGCAAAGATACCATTTCATCAACCATGGCCTCTTTCCAGAGTTTTCCATCCTCTAAATCTACTACTTCCTTCACATTTCTGGGATCATCATCAGTAATAGATAAAACAAAATTTGAACAAAAATCAGATGGACTATGCCTTTCTGACTTCCTTCTTTCTCGAACTGATCTTCTCACACCTGGAGTTTGTGTCTCTTCATCTTCTGATTCCTCCTCTATTGTAGAGTCTGATTCTTCCTCCTTTAGCTCAAACTCTATCTTATCATGTTCCTTTGGTTGGACTTCATGTTTAATAACATCTTTCACCTCTCTGAACACCACATCTTGGTTGTACACAACCTTCCTTGTTACTGGGTTCCAAAGCTTATAACCCTTTAA
>APFE031268923.1:29982-49715 GCA_000404065.3 Pinus taeda
TAGTTCATCATCCTATGTTAAGCTCCTTAAAAAATGAACGGTCCAGTCGAAGAAGAAGCAAAGCCCTGTTTGTGCATCAGACTTTGCTTCACTGCAATGGTTTCCATTGTTGACCGGGGAGAGGCCGTCGAATACACGGCCGAGCGGAGTGGTCGGAGCATAGTTCATTTTCCTGTGTCAAGCTCCTTAAAAAATGAACTTAGGAGTGGTCCGAGCATAGTTCCTGATCTTGTGTCAAGCTCGTTAAAAAATGAAACAAGGGTTATGAGGATAGTTCTTTTACTGTGTGAACCTCATTAAAAAATGAAACAACTCCCTTTCCAACTCGAGTCTTTTGATTAGGATCTCGTAAAATACAAGTCGAGTCTTTCCAAGATCTCGAAAGTGAACCTTCATTCCATCCACTCTGTTGAATGCAATGAAGCTTGGGGGGCATGTACCTCGTTTTGCGTCATTTCTGGGGGCATGCGAACTTATAACAAGCATAGTTTTTCGTTTCAAGCTTGTGTAAACATGAAACCGAATCCAAGCAGAGTTCTCTATGGTTCAAGCTTGTGAAAAAATGAACCCATACCCGAGTCACCTTTGAGCTCTTTTCTGACTCGTAAAATATGAAAAGATTGCCGAGTATTTTTTCCCTTTTTTGACTCGCTAAAGAGAATTAAAATGGAGGTCTTCTTTCAGCTCTTTTCCTGACCTTTTAAAGAGGAAAAGATAGCCGAGTTATCTCTCTTGGCTCGTTAAAACGTTACTAAGGGGCAGTCGTTTTAAGTTCTTTTATCGACTGTTAAAATATAAAAAGATTACCGGGTTTTTGTCGTTTCAAACTCGTTACTGGTCACGAAACGACGTGATTTTGATCCCTTTTCTACTCTTTCAGGTCGAAATCACTATTCATGAAAAGTACTCCTCGGTCGTAATGATCGGGCGGTTCTTTCGGGTATCATTTTACACTTTTTTCGGACCCGAGAGACACAACTCTACGAAAAAGGACCTCTGGAGTTTTCTTTTCCGTGTCTTTTTCAAACTCTCTAAACTTGAAAAGACTCTGAGTTTTACCTATGTCGGACTCGTTAAACCCTGACGACATTGGACTCGTCATTATGACGAAACTTGAGCTTCTCCTCCCTAGGGCTCATTAAACTTTTACTAGGTTGTATTAGACCGAAGGTCGAACTTACACCACAAGCATATGCTATCCCCATCAAGCTTGTTAAAAATAATTGGGGTACTCGCCAGAAATGGCGGGGAAAAAAGAAAATTTTGGAACCGTAATTATAGTCGTGTCGGCAGTATGTCACTCTTGAACATGGCACTTTTCTATTTTCGTGTCAGGGTGGGGATATCTCATTTCGTTTTCACTTGCCTCTGTGGGTTCGGGTGATCCTATTTGACCTCTCATTTGCTCATTGCCACGTTATCATGACCTCTGATCCATTGACGTCGAATACTGCCAACTCCACTGTCGTGCCGCCGATATGTTCAAAGAGAAGTTGACCTCTGAAAGAAACCGCCTCCGCTTGATAGTCCATAAATCTTACTTCACAACATTGTCTCTTCCCGTCTCGTGTCAATGATGTGGGAAACATTATGGCCGACCTTCGACGAAGATCACTTCCTGTCGACTTCAGCTCATTATCCAGGAAAGTGACCTAGAGACTCCCTTCTGGTACCTTGGAGCCTGCATGCCTCAATGGCAGGTTCTTCGTATTCGACGCGAGGTTTTCATCATTGGCCTCCGATCGGATGACTCTACGGGTGTTTGACATCGGCTCATTCATTCACACGCCGTAGACTGTACCTATAGTACCTTGAGGACCATTGCCATTACTGGTGGTACCTCTCGCGTCTGTTAACAGTTTTCATTATTGACTGGTAATCAGACGATGTCCAAGCATGTTTGACTTCAGCTTACATGTTCACATGCTTGAACTTGTACTTGTGTTCAGGTCGAGATGGAGCGCAAGACCCTGGATTGTGTCTGTTGTAATCCAGGAGTGATTTTGATACATGACTCTTTCAACTGGATGGCTGCGACCATACCGGAGTCTATTCATCGATCCCAACTAGATGGCTGCGTCCATACTACGGATCTTGATTGTTATGTACTCTATCAATGGATGGCTGCGTCCATACCACATATATCATGTATTTGAACTATCATACTGTATCTCTCCATGCAGATTCTCGGCGGCAGCTGGATATGATCTTGTAAAGCACTTCACCTCTCTCTCTCTCTCGAGGCTCATGCTTTAGGGGGCATCTGTTACGCAGTAATTTGTCACAGTTGGTCACCGTCCTTGTTACCCCTGCTTTCGCACACTGGAGGACACATTCATGGACCTGTGACCAGTGACACAACTTGAAAACACTTGCATTGGAGTCTCCTAAGTATGAACTTCAATATCCCTGAAGACACCTTTTGAAGATTAGCCCTAAAAAATGCCCTTTTTTCATTAGCGCAGGTCCACAGTGTCTAACCCACGCCAATGGCTCAGTTCCTCCAAAGAGGGCGCGCCCATGGACGTGCTGTCACAAAACAAAGCCCGCGCCACCCAAAATTGGTCATGATTTTTGGCCAACGCGCGCTGAAGTGTTTTTTCCTCCATTACTCATGCAGTTCTCTGGGGAAAAATCCCATGGAAGTGATCGAGTGTCGTCTTTTTCATCCATGACAACTCAGTCCAAAGGCTATTCTGGGATAATGCCAAATCTTCAGTAAGTGTCCGGATACGATGAATACTTCCTCCTCCTCCATCTATAAATGACTGTCACCCTGCATTGAACCAGCTAGTTTTTGAGTTTTTGTAAGAGCTAAGGTGAGCTGAGATTTTGCTGGATTGATAATAAGAGCTGAGAGAGAAGTTATGCTGCTAGAATGTTGAGAGAGGAAGTGACTTTGCAAGGCATGTTTAGCTGCTGACCCTGTTGAAGGAGATTTCAACGTCAAGCCTATTTGGTTGTAATTCTTCTCTTCTTTTATTGAATAATGAACGACTGTCATTATGGTTCCACTCACATATTCTTCTGATGATATTTGAGTTATATCCTGCTTGACTGATATATAATTGCATGATATTGGATTTTACGCTTGTGTTGGATTGTTCTTTGTTTGTGGCAAGGTGTCCATCGCGTGGAACGTAAGGATAGTGACCGGCCAAAGCTAAAGGACAGGAGCGACGTTTCTTCCACGACAAATAGCGTTGGATTCCAGGTAGGTCTTTCTGATCAACCTTTAAATTATGCAATTAGGAACTTGCATGCAGCGTGTATGATTGTTGCTAGACCCCTGTCGGGCTAGTGGGATCGCCTCTGTCCGCAGAAGGGATTTACCGACCCAACAATGAATAATGAACGACTGTCATTATGGTTCCACTCACATATTCTTCTGATGATATTTGAGTTATATCCTGCTTGACTGATATATAATTATATGATATTGGATTTTACGCTTGTGTTGGATTGTTCTTTGTTTGTGCAGGTGTCCACGCGTGGAACGTAAGGATAGTGACCGGCCAAAGCTAAAGGACAGGAGCGACGTTTCTTCCACGACAAATAGCGTTGGATTCCAGGTTGGTCTTTCTGATCAACCTTTAAATTATGCAATTAGGAACTTGCATGCAGCGTGTATGATTGTTGCTAGACCCCTGTTGGGCTAGTGGGATCGCCTCTGTCTGCAGAGGGGATTTACCGACCTCAACAATTTGGCGACTCCACTCCACTCATGGAATTTTTCTTTCAACACATGTTCTTTATAATAGAGAATATCATCATTAGGGCATGCGTGAATAACTTGATACTCCATTATAATATCTTTCATAACGGCGTGTAAATATCGATACGTATGAGGTAAAACATTTGACGGTGGTAACAAAAATTCACCTAATAATCTACAACATAAAAAAATAGTATTAGTTAATGTACTAAACGATATTAATCGTACATATTGCATACAAATGTTACAAATTAATGAAATGATGCAAATCAACATACTAACATTAAAAACAATAGAAAAAATAACTTCTTTATCTTGTATATAGTACTAAATGTCACAAAATATATTACATACATTAGGAGTTGTGCCACACATGTGTTTGAAAAACCATTCAACACCTTTAAGTTGATCAACAACATTGGAGTAGAGAGAAGAGATGTTTTTGAGCCTTCATAAAGAGACTTAATTTCCATCTCAAGTACAAGGAAATCAAAAGCATCGTCATCATACTGGTTGCCACGATCATCTGTTCCAACATTATTAAATGTCTTCTGGATCAGTCTATTTGTCCCATCTTCTTCAACTATGTTGTCGACACCATTATTTTCTTCCATAGGATCGTTAGCTTGATCCTCAATATTAATCACTCCATGTTCTTGAACAGGTGCTTGTACTACAACCAACTCTTCCTCATTGAGTAATTCTCTAAGGGGTCGATACTATACAATTACAATCAATAAAGTAATATTAGTATATATAGAAAATATTGAAACATCTATATAACAATAGTTTACAAATATAATATATAAGGAAAACAGGGACAACAAAGACAAAGAGAAAGACAACTTAGGTGTGACCAAGAAACAAAGACAACAAATCAATGATGATGCTTGTGCAATTTATCAAGATATTTAAGAACATGTTGAAAAAATCTACAAAATATGTTACTTTCTTGACATGTAGGAAGTGGGGCACTTTCTGAGACATATAGTCATGACCATAATAAAAAACATATTGATATTATTTTTCATTCATTATTGTAATGTCATATTCTTTCTTAATGTCGTATCTTGCATAATATACTTTAAAAACTTATTAATAATGCTCCATAAAAACCCATGACTAACCTCTAAATCCTCTAGGTCCAAATTAACCCCCTAAACAATATACATTAACCCCCTAATACCTTAACCCCATTCCCTAGGCCCTTAAACCCCTAACCCCTAAGCCCTTAACTTGTAACCCCTAAACCCTTAAACAATAACCCCTTATCCCTAAGCCCTTAAATTCATTAACCTCTAACTCGACCTAACCCCTTAAACGACCCTAACAAAAAAAATCGAATAATATTTCTAGTCCACATCAAGATGACAACATAGTTCAAACACCTCCCAAAAGAATATTATAAAATACATTTACAATAGAAAGATAATACAATTGACAATACAAATACACACAATCTAAAATATAATTACAAATAACATTTACAAAAACAATCTGTAATAAAAAGACATATAATAAATAACTTACAAATGGATGATATTAATGTTCGCTTTCAGTGTGTCCATAGTCGCTACAATGGTTTTTAGCTGATTTTATTAGAATTTTTCTTAGCCTCAAGCCCCTGCAATTTCTACAAGGGAAATAACATTTTCCATCCTCAAAAGCCTTCAATATCGATCCCACATATCCTTGGTCTCCTTGAATAATGTTATGGGACATTTTTTTCTCACCAAACTTTAGTGATGATTTTGTTCGAAAATTAACCACAAAATAAGCCTACAACCTTTCTAAACAATCACAACTAATATATATGGAAACTATGTCAAAATTATATGATGTTAGGGCCTACACATACAAACACGTATTTATTACAATTATAATAATATATTTAAAACTTTATATATATATATATATATATATATATATATATATATATATATAATATATATATATATATATATATAATTAATTATATATATATATATATATAAATATATAATTTATATTATAATCATATCATATAATATAATATAATATAATATTAATATATTATAGATATTAATATGAATATATATATTAATTATATATGAATAATAATATATTTAATTATAATATTAATGTTATGTTTATTTTAATTAGTCAAATTGATCAAAATCGGTCCCATATTAGATGTTGTCAGTGCAAAAATCCATTAATGGTGGAATTGGACATTACACAACGATTATTTACTATTTGTAGGAAATTGGACAACACATTTTCATATTGGATATAACGTTAGATATCCTATGGTAAAATAACTACTGTCGATTATTCGATGACAGGAAGGATTGTAGGAAAACGTCTGATAATGGATGCGATAGGGCATTCCATCAAATATTCAACCGGTAAAGAACTGTCATCGGATATTCGACAGTAGTCAAGATTTTAGAAAAAAAAAACAAAAAAAGTCATTTAACTTCCGACACTTTTTCCGATTTTAGCCATTCCGTCAAATTCTGCTGTCGGAATTTCCACCCAAATGTAGTAGTGTTTGTTTATCATATGGAAATCAATATAGATATCCTTCTAAACATTTATTCACAATCTCAGTTTTCCAATCAAAGGATGGTAACAAGAGTGGTGAGTCAATTGAGTACCTAAACAAGAAAATAATCCATTCAAAAAATTTCCAATGAAAATTGCATCTCTATCACTTACAATAAAGTTTGGTATTCTATGTAGTTTTTGGATTGTTCCCATGAATGCTTTTGGCAGTGTACTTGCTTTAAAAGGATGATAAAGAGAGAAAAATGGGCATACTTTGTCATATGATCTATCACTACTATAATGACATTCTCTCCAGATTTGGATAAACATGTAAAAAAATCCATTGAAACTTTATCCCACTATTGGCTTGGTATGGCTAATGGATGAAGGAGACCTAGGGTATTGATTGTCCCTCTCTTGTTTTGTTGGCATACAGCACATTCCACCACCAAATTTTACACATATACTTTAATACCTTCCCTAAAAGGTATTTCTTAATCCTATTGTATGTCTTCAAGAACCCTGAATGTCATCCTACAAGAGAAGTGTATAATTCCAAAAGGACCTTCTATTTGAGTTGAAAATTCTTACATAAGTGATATTGATATCACAACAAATCACTTTTCCACACAATGTTTCTACTACATCAGGGTCCTCCTATAGTTATGGAATGATAATGCATACCTTATCATCTTTCTTCTATTTTATCCTTGCTTCTTCCACCTAATTAGATCGTGGAAAGAAAATAACACATCGTAAATTGTTTGTGTTCCTCTTTCCTCGAGAGTGAATCTTCCACAATATTTTGTTTTCCCTTTTTGTGGATAATTTCAAATTCATAACCCAAGATCTTTGTGACCCATTTTTGTTTTTAATTTTTCTTAGGGTTAGATTGTTCTTTGCTATAGATAATTGCATTTACAAACTTTTCGTCATTTATATATTACATTCACCCCATAACATCATAACTTCATTAGAAATTATGTAGAAAGAACAATAACATCAACAATGAAATGGAAAAGGAAGTAAAAACAAAAGAAAAACATGCACAATAAAGACACCATGATTTAGGTTAGAGAATAGGAAAAACCCCACAAAGGGGAAAACCCATCTAAATTATTCTTCTATTAGATATTCATCAATTATTTCGCTGGGATACAAAGTACATCCATAGTGATATACATCATTACATAAGGCATCCTAGGCCAATCCAAGTCAATTCACAATTTCATTTGTGAACTAACCTTCGATAACCAAATGATTCCAAAAAAGCTTGTACCACATCATGATCATCGAGAGTTAGGTCATTATATCATTATATCATGTGAATCATATGAACATGCAACTTTAAGTCACTATCATATAAGGTTGTTGTCTTTGTTATGTCAACAAAGTCACATATACTACTATTGTTATACATATACATCAAAATAACATATGCATCAAGGGTTCTATCTTCGAATTCTATCTCAGTCAATGTTATATTGTTCCTCATTTCCGTGATCATCATTAATCATTATATTATCTTTAATCAATATACAAGACTCATTAAAAATGTAATACGGGTCATACCATAGAGTAAGCCATTATACTAGCAAATAATACCTCAGAGTGAACCATATGTAGGCCTTTGTATGGTGGGGCCGTATCAACCACATGAGATATCACTGTAACTATTCAACTAAGCCTTTGTATGGTCGGGCCGTATCAACCACATGAGATATCACTGTAACTATTCAACTGTGTATTGATGCCACTACAATTTGTTGTGATGTCATTATTTCAGTACAAAGATGAATGCGTGTTAGAGAAACTGTGCGAGAGTCACAGTATATGCAGATAAGAGTAACTGTACGAGAGCCATAGTGTATGTGAAAACCATGTGAGAGCCATAGTGATGCCACTGTTAATGATTCATGTCAATTAAGAAACATATGATGCCAAGATTTTAAATACCACGAAGATCCAAAAGGGTACCAATGTAAATATGAGATAGAGCGAGCCACGGGGATACAAGAGTGAACATATGAGAAACTAAGACCCATTGTAATTGAGCTGCAATACCGAGCCACTATAATTTTTTTTATCTTCTATACAAATGATTACAAACCAAATAAGGTTGCCATCTCTCTTTGCAAAACATCATGAGCCAAAGAGTAATGTCAATGAGTCACTATTACAAAGCCAGCCTCAAACCATGCCATCAAAAATAAGCCATCAGGCACAGAGCAATGCCACTAAAGAATCTGAACGAACCACTTGACCATGAGAGAGATGTGAGCTAGGGTAATTTAATATATCGAACCTCAGAGCGCACCGAATGTCAGTCTCTTAGAAGAGAATCATGGCCAATATATATAATTGATTTCGTGAGTGAAGTGGCACCATCTGATCTGGCTGACTTCAAATATTGGAAATATTAAAAATTCAAATTTGCTTGTAAAACATATTTTCCATGAGCCTTAAAGATAAGCTACCCATATTAATTTTTTGTCATTAAATAATAATATTTCCTTCTCTTTGGGACGGATGGCTTCTTTTGGAACTTAGGGTTTCCTTCGGTCAACTGGGTTTCCCTTTGGGGAAATTTGTCTCGAAGCTCCCTAATTTTAACATTTGTTTCTCTTTTAAAGATAGTATTTTTTTCCAAGAAGTACTTCAAACTATTGTTATTTTTGTTACTTTAAAGTGTTTTCTTATTAGGTATGTGTATCATTTCTTGACTTCATGTAGTATGGTGAACATTTTTTTTCTTCAGAGATGGGTATAAGTAAATTCATTTCTTTAAGTTCATTACTTTCAAAGGCAACGAGCCTTCCTTCATGCATAAAAAACACACCAATGCCATAGCTTGAGAAATCACACTCCATAATGAAGGTTTTTGTGAAGTGAGTTGTAGCCAAGATGGGAGTTGTGCACATAGCCTCTTTAAGTTCTTCAAAAGATTTGGTTGCTTCTTTAGTCTAAGAAAATTCTATTTTCTTCAATAATTTTGTTAGAGGGGTTGTTATTCAACTATACTTCTTGACAAACTTGCGGTAATATCCTCTCAATCCTAAGAATCCTTTGAGTATTCTCAAATTATTGGGGATTGACCATTCTCTCATAGATTTGATTTTGTAGGATCCACCTTCACATCCTCATGTGATACAACATGACCCAAATAATCCACTTCTTGCACCACAAATGCACACCTGAAAAGCTTTGCATGTAGTTGTTGATCTTCCAGTCGTGTTAAGACCATATCAACATGTTGTAGATGCTCTTTCCATGACTTTTTGTAAATTAGCATGCCACCAAAAATACTAACAAAATTTTTCTGAGGAAAGGTTTGAAAATAGAATTCATCAAATTTTGAAATGTTAAAGGTGTATTTATAAGTCCAAATGGCATAACCAAAAACTCATGATGACCTTCATGTGTTCTAAAGGTTATTTTGGGAATGTCTTATTGACTTATTCTGATTTGATGATTGATCCAAATTGGATAATTGTATTTTTTGTCATCCATATCGATGCTTTCAGAGTAGAAAAGGTTGAGGAAGCAGCTCATAGGACCATTTTTACTAGTGGTACCTAGTTTGGAAAATTGGGGTTTGGAACCTTCTAGGAGCATTTTGAGGCATCAAATGGAATTTTTTGGGGGAAAAGATTTTGTTGCTTTACTTTTGCACCTTTTTACCCTATTCTACATGCAAATACCTTTCCAATGACACAATAATCTCCTCAATCGGAGGATGTATACAAAATTTATGCCACTTAGAAGTTGACCTTCCTATCTTGACCACCATAATTCAAGCGGGTGCCACATCAACCTCCATTACTCAAGGAAAATATGTTAGCCATGTGAAAATAATGAATAATACTCTAGAATAGTCCATATTTTAACTTTGGTTAAGAGTTGAGGGAGTCAAGCCTAAGCATTAGTAGGCTATTAGGTTGTGTTATAACTGGGCCACTAAGAGGAAAACGGGTTCCATTCTTTTTTAGTGTATTTTGTTCCATATACAAGAAGAGTAGCCAAGAGGGATAGGGAAAGAGCACACAGAGAGGATTTGTGCACTGTAGTATCCCATGGGCCATAGCCTATACTTCTTTGTATTCACAACCATTTTCTATTCAGGTAAAAAAATCAAAGTGACCTCAGCCTCAAGCAGGGTTTTCCTCATGAAAGGGTTTCCCAAGATATATCTTGTGTCAAATCGTGGTTTATGAGTTTTTATTTCATTTTTCTCTATTTTCTGCATAATTATAACTTGCATGCCTATGTGTATATTTCATATTTTTAAGTATAATTTGTTAGATCTGTTGTGACAAATTGTCCAATGGAATATCCATGGTAGTTTACAGATCAATGATATCTAGAAAAATGTTCCAACAAATTGTTGAGAGAAAATTTTCTAATAATAAATATGATAGGAATAAGAAACTTATCTTTGATTTTTATTTTATTGGGTTGTCTATAATTTGGACAGATATGCCATGAACCATCCCTTTTGATAACCATCACCAGTAGTAAAGAGAAAGCATTCTAGATGGGTTAAATGGTGCTAGCCTCTAACATTTCTTAAACCATATGCTCAATCTCACACTCTTTTGTGCATGTGGATACCTATAAGGCCTAATATAATGTGGTACACTTCCATCTTGCAAATGAATAACATGGCCATGATCTCAAGTAGGTGGAATACCCTTAGGCATATCTACAATTACTTTAGAATGATTGTTGATAACTTTTTTGGAGATCCACTAGAGTAGAGGTTATAGATGTTTGAACATATAATGAACACAATTGTGCAATTACACTTTGGTGTCCCTTTTTTTCTTATCAATTTTGTCATGTTATTAGAGTTTATCATAGTACTAGGTTTCCCTTAGATACCTCTAAGCTCAATTCCCTTTCCTTCTGAGAAAAATATCATGAAAAAATCCTGAAAACTAAGGGCCATTGTTCCCCATGATGTAACCATTGGACCATTAATACAACACCAACACCACCCATTTGGTTTGCAATCATGGGACTATCCAACAAATAATTCCCCATATTTAGCTTAATACTATGGCATTTCATGAACAATTTATGGTACCACCATCCACAATCATTACTTGAAATTTAGGTGCTGGATATACAAAGAAATTAAGAAGTTTTGCCAATTTGGAATTGATGAAATTATGGGTACAACATGAATCAATCAATCTTGCTACCTTTTTCGTTTTGATATATCCTTCTATCTTGAGGATTTTTGGAGTACTAATGTTGGCCAATGCATGAAAATAGATTGTTGGAGTAGTCTCTTTTTTATTTAGATCTTGTGAGAGTTCCACTTCTTGATCTTCTTAATCTTCATTGTTTATGTAGAAGAGTTTTTTTCTCACTACATTTATTGTAACAACCCTTGGTTGATTTTCCATGTAAATAAAATAAGACCAAGGTGAATTTTGGGAAAAACATTATAGTGGGCATCATCACTTGTGGATTAATAATGGCTATGGAAATTGGAAAGGGAATTAAAAAAGGCAAAGAGGAAATAATTGACATTTAATTATGAAAATAAAGGAAAATATGAGAAAAGGAAGGTGAAGAGACACATATTTGCATGTAATGGAAATTAGAGGAAAAATGAATTAAAATGAAGAAAATAGAGGCCTCAACAATAAAAAGGCTTCACAAAAATAGTTGCTAGCTTTTGGCTTAGATTTTGTCAGTTCAAGTTTTGGCTCTCTCATTCCATTCTCTTATTCTCTCATACTCTTTCACACTTAGGGCATTATTGGAGCACTCTTGTATTCACATGGGATTGGAGAAAGAAATCAAAGAAAAGCAAGGGAGTGCAAGGGAATAGTTGGATCAACATCTACAACAAGGATATTTAGAAGGTAATAGGTAGCATGTGTGATTTCCTTGCTGATTTTTGGATGCATGGTATATGCAAGTGATTCCTTGGTTATGTGTTGTCATTGGCATGGAGATTTTCTTGGATTGAAAATGGTTTCATCCTTGCCTTTCCATTTCTTGGATAACCATGGTATTGTGGGTTTCCCACTTGTTTTTTGATTGGTGCTCAAGTTCCCTATGACTGTGAGTTGGAACAAATGCTTTGGAAGCCTCAAAACATTTTGGGTTGAGTTACTATTTCTTGGAGCCATAGGTTGGGACAAAAGCTCTAGAGCCCATGGTGGGTTGAATTGTTAGTTCATGGAGCTGTAGTTGGAACAAATACTTTGGACATGTGGAAGGTTTTGGGTTGAGTTACTAGTCCTTGGAGCCCTGGAAAACTTGGATAGAGACCGATTTGGTTGATGTTAGTGATTTTCAGACCGTAGAGGTGGAATCATCGTGGTTGAAGATTGAGGTGGTTTGGCCTCTGGAAGCCTTGGTTTGGTTTTATTTTTGTTTAATCCATGAGATCCTACATTCATGCTTGGAATACTATGTGGGGGTGACTAGCTAAAAGAGAGAATTGGTTCAACCCAATCTATGGTTGGGTGGTACGTGGAAGTCCTTGACTTGGTTGACACTTTCATATGTTAATAAGAGTTATTTTCCTATTATGATCTATGAGAACTTGTACTGGTTATCATGTTGACATTATAGTTGATTTTCCATGGTTTCTATTATGGTTATTTTTTGGTTATATGTTGGTTAAATGGTGTATTATATTTATGGATCTTGACATGTTTTGATAATTTATTGAATGGTTGACGAATGCATGGTCTAACAAGTGTTATTGCAGCTAGCAAGAGAGGGATTGGATCCTTCTTGGTGATTCTTAGAGGAAAACCAAAAGTTATGATCAGACATGCATTAATGAACTATAGCTTACATGATTACCATGTGTTTAAAGAAATGTCTGATGTGTACTAGGAAGTCTAGGGTAAGTTCTTGCTTCAAGTTTGAATATTTGGCATTGTTTTCATGTTAATTATGATTCAAGAAAGTTACATGCAGTTCTAGGAAATGGACTAGAGACCAGCCTAGAAAAATGGCTTAGATCTTGGAATCGTTGGCATTGAATTGGGAAATTTAGGTCATAACTACATGGATGTAGGCTTATGAGTGTGGTTATAGCCTCATAACTACATACATGCTATGTTGTGGGTGTATTTGGGGGTTAATCTTGTGAAAAAGTAGTTCCAACTCAGGATCTGGTCATTAGAAGTTGTGGACTGACTTATGGGTGATATAGTGGTCCTGAGGGATGTTTGTAAGTTGTCGGTGTGTCAGCCCCACTTCCATAATTAGAACTTGGAGACCAGGTCTTGTCATAGTGACACTCGTCTCATGTTTACCCTGTTGAACTTGTGAATTTGGGTAAATGTGGGAGGAGGATTTTACAGGGTGGTATCAGAGCGGGTTTTGTTCTCTTTTAGTAACATCTGATATCACGGGGTGGTATTAGAGCTTCCAGGTTCAAACACTTGGAATGGATTGGATAGATGTGATTGTTATGCATGCATGCATTATAGTAGATATGGTGGTCATGTATGCAGTTGGCATTACAGTTTGCGTTATAATTATGCATGATGTGAGATGTTGATAGGCTGATGTCATTATATATATATATATATATATATATATATATAATATATATATATATAAGACTTACTTGTGCATACAATTTAACCTCCCCTGAACTTCATTGAGGTATGACTTTGATTATGTCTATATTTGATTTATCTAACATGGCATGCTTGCAGGAAGAAGAAGGTCAGAGATGACAAGTAGAATGGTGGACTACAATTCACATGACTCTCCTTACCGATCAACTGAGTAGCAAGGAGATGAATATTCTCTCGATTTAGAAAATACACTTAGAAGTCTGAAGGCAAAAATTTGATGTTGCAAGGTAGATAATGATAGGATAATTGAGTCACATGAAAGACTTTCTAGAGCTCAGGAAAAGCAAGCAGAGGTCAATGCAGTGATCTTTCAGAGCTTATCATATTTGCAGAGATAGGGACATCCAAGAATCAATCATGGATAGGAGGAATGGACTAATGTGGCTTATGAAAACAGGTCTTGATCAGGATAGAGGTTGGACACAAATGACATAATCAGAGGTGGAAGATAGTTGGATACACCTAACATGAGAGGTAGTGCTTATGGACTTTATTCTAGTTCTGGTTTAGAGAGACATCATTGTCATCATCACCATCATCCTTATAGGAGGAGTGAGAAGCAATACTTGTCAAATGAGTTCAAGAAATCCAAGCCTCTTAATTTTTATGGAGATGTGAAGAAACCAAAATATGCAAAAGCATGGCTACTTGGGATGAAGAATTTCTTTGAATTGCATGATTATATAGAGAATATGAAATCCATGATAGATATCTTCAGTCTCAAGGGAAGAGCATATATCTAGTGGGAAGATGTGAAGTGTGTCAAAGGCATTAGGGTAGAAGAGCTTAGTTGGCATGAGTTTAAAAGACTCTTCCAAAAGAAGTACTTGTCTGAGAGATATTACGATGGAAAGGCTAATGAATTCTATGAGCTTAAGATGGGTTCTATGACTGATGAAGAGTATACAACTAAGTTTCTAGATTTGTTGAGGTATGTGCCATATCTTAAGGATGAGAAGGCAAAAGTTCAAAGATTCATCAGTTGATTTCCATTAGCATTCAAGGATCAGATTGAGTACGATGAGCCTCGGTCATTAGAGGAAGTCATTGGGAAGTTGAAACATTGTTATGAGTATTCTAAGTGTAAGTTTGAGCCTATGCGAGATTGGAAATGTAATGAGAAGACTAAATGAAAGTGTGTTAAGAAGCAAGGAATACCTCAAGATGTAGGTGATAAAGAGAATGTGACACCTTATAAGAAGTTTAATGTAGTTAACCGAGGACATGGATTTTAGTCTAAGGAGAAAAACAAAGGCGATGGAAGGAATCCCTTGCGATGTTGGACTTGTGGTGGAGAGAATCGTAGGATATATTGTCCACAATATTAGGGTGGAAGATCTAATATTTACAGTGCTCAAGAGGCACAAACAGTTGGATATGTTGGGAAGAGTATTCCTCGGATCTATGTAGCACTTGATAATAGGCAAGTTGATCATCAGGCGTCCATTATTGAGATGGAAGGTAAGCTCTGTGATCGAGTTGGTTCCATTTTGATTGACCCTGGATCTAATTATAGTTATGTTAGTCCTGACCTGGTGGATAAGTGTGGATTGAATAAAGAAGTGCATGTAGAGTCTTGGTTCATATAGGTGGCTACAGGGACCAATAAAAGAGTTCATCATTCGATGAGATCTTGTGCATTTGAGTTGAATGGTATGCCTAAATTAGCACATCTAAATGTTCCTCCTTTGGTTTCATATAGTATGATTCTAGGTTGGTTGTTCATTCATAGGACTAAGGTAGGTTGCTATGAGAATTATATTGAGTGTTTGGACAATGACGGAGAAATAAGAATATTGCAGGGAAAGAAGAAGCCTACTTTAGTGAGAATGGTTACAACTATGCACGAAAAGCACAGTTACAAGAAATGGGTGTATTATTTGCAGTGCATATTTCCAATGATAGAGGGAAAGATGTCGAGGATGATGAAGTCCTGAAGAGGTATCCTATTTTGTAGTAGTTTCAGGATGTGCTACCAGTAGAGATTTCAGAGTTACCACCTCATAGGGAAGTAGATTTATCTATTGAGTTGGTACCAAGAGCAACTCCAACATCTAAGGCACAGTATAGGATGAACACTCCAGAGTTAGTGGAATTGAAGTTTCATCTTAAGGATATGCTTTATGTATGTGTGTCACCTTAAGGTGCACCAATATTGTTTGTAAAGAAGAAGGACAATACTCTCAGGTTGTGCATTGATTATAGGCAGCTAACAAAATGACCATCAATAACTGGTATCCATTGCCACAGATTGATGACTTGTTTGATCAATTGAAGGGAGTAATAATATTCTCAAAGATTGATCTAAGATCAGGATATCATCATGTGCACATCAAAGAAGAAGATATCTACAAGACTGCATTCTATACCAGGTATGGGAATTATGAATTTGTGGTGGTTCCTTTTGGTCTTACTAATGCTCCAACCAATTTCATGTGTTTGATGAACAATGTGTTGCATCCTTATCTAGACAATTTTGTGATAATGTATGTTCATTGATGATATATTGATATATTCTAAGAATGAGGAAGAGCATGTAGAGCACCTGGCAGCAGTGTTGGGATTGTTGAGAAAGCATTAGTTGTATGCCAAGCTCAACAAGTGAAGTTTCTTTCAGTCTTAGATTCATTATTTGGGACATGTTTCCAAGGAAGGTGTAGTAGTGGACACGAAAAAAATTAGAGCTATCATGGAGTGACCAACTCCTAGGAACGTGGATGAGGTAAAATCATTCATCGGACTAACAAGTTTCTATAGGAGGTTCATCGAGAATGTTTCACAGATTTCCTATCTTATTAAATCCTTTTAGAGAAAAGGGAAGAAGTTTGAATGGACTCAGGAGTGTGCAACTAGTTTTGAGCAGTTGAAGCATTTTCTTACAAATGATCCAATATCGAAGATTGTAGATCCTGATAAAGAGTTCGTGGTATGTACAAATACTTGCAAAAGAGGATTGGGTGGAGTCCCGATGCAAGAAGGGTGGGTGGTTTGCTACGTGTCAAGGAATTTAAATGAGCACAAACAAAACTATGTGACTCACGATCTTGAGTTTGCATCTATCGTTCATGCATTGATGACGTGGAGACATTATCTTCTTAGCAGGAGGTTGTTTTGATGAGTGATCATAGTGAACTAAGGGACTTATTTGACCAACCCAATCTGAATGCCAGACAAGCTAGATGGTTGGATACCCTCAGTGAGTTTGACTTTGAGATCATATACATTAAGGGCAAGGAGAACAGGGTTGCAGATGATCTCAGTAGAAGAGTGCAGGTGAATCACATTTCAGATGTGAGCTCTAATGGGGCATATTTTCAGGAGAATATTTTGGAGGAAGTATAACTTGATGACATGTATCAATAGCTGAGGAACCGGTTACAGTAGCAGGGTGAAGATGAAAGGGATGAGGAGTATCACCTCACAATAGATGGCTTGGTTAGATTCAGGCACATGATTTATGTGTAGGATAACAGTGAGCTCAAGAATCTTATCTTGAGAGAGTTTCATGTTAAGTCATATTCAAGCCACTCGAGATACCATAAGACTTTAACAACTGTGAAGAAGTTCTATCATTGACCGAACTTGAAGAAATATGTGGTTGAGTTTGTTTCTAGATGTTTGGGTTTTCAGTAGGTGAAAGCAAAGAATAAGGACCTAGTTGGTCCATTGTAGCCTATTCCGATTCTCGAATCGAAATGGGAGGCCATTTCCATGGGCTTCATTACAGGTTTTCCAAGGACATCGAAGCAACATGATTCCATGAAGGCTTTTGTTGAAAAGTTAAGTAAAGTAGCTCACTTCATTGTAGTGAAGTCTACAAATTCATCTAGTGAGGTAGCTCAGAGCTTCAACAGGGAGATAATGATATTGCATAGTGTTCCCAAGAAGATTATATTAGATAGAGATGCCAAGTGCACTTCCAGGTTTTGGAAGGAGTTGTTTGCAGGCTTGGGGATTGAGTTATCCTTTAGTATAACTTATCATCCGTAGATAGATGGATGGACAAATAGGGTTAACAAGATTCTTGAGGACATGTTGAGGATGTATGTCATGCATCAACAAAGGAAGTGGGAGGAGTATCTTCCACTGATAGAGTTTGCATATAACAAAAGATATCAAGGATATTTGAGGATGAGTCCATTTGAGGCTCTCTATGCGTGGAGTTGTAATACTCCTATCAGCTGGAGTGATCCAGTGAACAGGGTGTTGATTGGACCAGATATGTTAGCTGAGATGGAACATGGAATGTAGGTTATTAAAAGCAATTTAAAGGCAACACAATATAGGAAAAAGAGTTATGCAGATCAACACAGAGAATTCAAGAAGTTTCAGGTTGGGGAGCATGTGTACTTGTGCATCAAGACCAAGAGGAGATCCTTGAGGATTGGATCATGTGCCAAGCTGATACCTCAGTATTGTGGGCATTTTGAGATCCTTGTGAGTATTGGACCAGTGGCCTACCGACTTTCATTGTCGTCAATAGTGAAATTCCATGATGTTTTCCATGTTTCATTGCTTAAGAGATATGTGCAGGATGCCGATCATGTGATTGATAAGTATGTATTCCAGGTGGAACTAGATGGATAATTCCAGTTAGAACCTCAATGCATATTGCAATAGAAAAAACTCATGTTTCGAATAAAGAAATCGATCAAGTTAAAGTGCAGTGGAAGCACTTTGGGCCCTGTTAGCGCTTGAGATTTCACCTCAGGCTGAGAAAGGCAAATCTTCAAGGCTACATCAAACCATTTCACCTCGTAGCTAGCCCTACGAGGTATCAGAAGGCTCTCTCGGGTCAGATTCGGTAGATCTTTCAATATAATAAGCTGACCAATTAGGATCAAAGATATTAGGCTAGTAAATTGATAAGGGGGGTTGATTTAAAGATTTTTGGTTTTTTGGTGGCAATCGGAGGGAGTGCAATTCAGGGTGCGGGGATTGAGCACAGTTTTTGTAGGGGGATCTTTGGGGCAAGGTAGGAGTGAGCGCTAATGCCTTAATCTAAGATGGATGATTAGGGATGATAGAGAAGGAGCTAAAGAGGGCAAACAACCATTTGAATCCTCTCTAGATAGCAAAAAACATAAATTTTGAACAAACTAAAAAGCTGAGCATGTCAAAGCATGTTTTCAAACTTTACCACTTCATCTGTCCAAATAGAAGAAAAAAAGAGATGTAGAATACATAAACAATCTTACAAGAACATGTAGAGAACACACCATCAACACTACAATCCACAAGAATCCACAAGGATGTCTGCAAAACCCTGGCCTTCTTCCTCTTGAAATTGCAAAGATAGATGTACAATATACAATGAAACTTTCTCTCACAAGAGTCCAACCTTCCAACCTCTCAAAATGACTAAGAAACCACATAATATAGGCAAGCTAACCTCTTCCCTTGCCTCTAGGGGTCGAGCTCATCCTTCTAGGAGCAGTTTGAACTAATTCCAAACTAAGCACTAAATAATAGGCAGCTCAACAATTTGCCTCTATTACTTAGCTAACTAATTCATGCATTAATTTTTCACTTTTTACATCAAGGAAGCTTCTAGAAGAGTAAAGAGAGGTAAAATCTATCAAAGTGCCATGAAAATATTACATTTATCCATCATCTACAAGTAAAAATAATAAACCATAGTCAAAACAGTGTTTTTTGACCAAAAAAGTGAATTCTGGCAAAGTTATCTCTCATGTCCGCGCCCCCTGTCTCTCGTGTCCGTGCACATTTGCAGCAACTTTTGAGTGGGTTCCACTGGTCCAAATAAAGTGCAAGATAGCTCATTGGAAAGCCTGGCCTGTCTACTTTCCATCCCAAGTGGAATTTCTGAATTTGGAGTTGTTTTGCCCCCTCAAAAACCATTTCTCCCA